>JAAHCF010000004.1:0-139842 GCA_038367545.1 Beauveria asiatica | reverse complement strand
GGGGGGGGGGGGGGGGGGGGGGGGGGGGGGGGGGGGGGGGGGGGGGGGGGGGGGAGGGGGGGGGGGGGGGGGGGTGGGGGGAGGAGGGCAAAAAGAAAAAAAAAGGAAAGGAATATTAGAAAAAGAATTTGTTACTTTCTCTTGCGGCACAGGTTGCAGGATAGCTGCACCTTGTCCCTGCGCCGCCTGGCTGTCTTGGCCTTTTCTGCGTCGGTTGACATGACAGCTGTGCCTGGTTATGTCTTGACAACGGCTCGGAGAAGAAGGGAGAAGAGAGAGGACGAAAGAAGTAAAGGAAATCGTTTTGAGTTGTGGGATGGTGGGGTGTCGTGAGAATCAGCCTTGTCGCCTTGTCGCCTTGTCATGTGGTTCCGTCATTGGCAAGGCTGGCGAGAAGTCGGGCCCGGACGGAGGGAGGGGTTTCGGGGGATCGGCGTCGTCAGCCCGCGACTCGAAAACAACCTGTGAAGAATGTGGCTTGTCGTTGCGAAGCAAGCATCGGCGGGTTTATTGCCGTAAAAGAGGGGTCCTCTTTGCTGACGTAGACATTTCTGGCCATGTTGCACGCCATCTTGACAGAGATGGAGGTTTGCAAACAGCAAATAGTCGGCACCAAGCCTTGACCTTGTATGACGGTACTATTTGAAACAGTTTGACTCTCGGTTGACTCAGTTGACTCTTAGTTGACTCAGTTGACTCTTAGTTGACTCTCTGTTAACTCTCTGTTGACTCTCTGTTTTTCCTTTGCTGAGCCGGGTTCGTCTAGGCCCAAGGATTCGTTGACGACTTGTACAACAACTTTGCTTCTGTTTCCTCTAGTTGGAAAGCTACGCATTGATGGACCGCTAGGCTAACTAGGTCACTGCGCTGTTGATTCCGGCTTCCGAGCAAGATAATGGCGGGCCAAGGTTTGATGACCCCACGCCGGTCATTTGCTGTAACTATCCGTACTGATATGTATCTATCTAACTACTGGCAGTCACATCAACCGTAACCGAGAGGAACAATGCATCTTTATTCGAGCCTTTTCTTGCCTCGGAGTTGTCATCTTTGCGTGTATACGGATACAAGTGTAACGTATTGGCACGCCAGTTCTTTACAATCTGACTGTAGTGTTAGAGTTGGGGTGTTCTTTTCAGCTGAAAAGGCTATAGACGACAGGTGTAACCCCTCTTCTTCTCCATCAAGCCCTTTTTAATAATTATTATTGGCCCCTCGGGCTAGCAAAAGTGCTCCAAGCTCTGCATTATTGGTCACCAGCTTTCATCAAACAAAGTGGTATTTTGTTATTTGTTATTACGCCTCGAGGAACCCTGCCAATCCTGCCAACCCCGCCTATTACGTAGCCTTTTTGTGCTTTGCCATGTGCTGCTACTAATGAGTCCCGCCAAGCCAAGGACGCGGGTCATTACTTTTTTTTTTTTTTTTTTTTTTTTTTTTTCAGCAGCTCAGGGGATGTGGCTACCTATGATGCATTATTAGAGAGACTATATACGGATTAGTATGATATAATTAGCCGCTTCATGGCCGTGGCATTCAAAAGGTGCCCCTCCTGCCCCTCCTCTTGTCCGACTTGCACCTCTCTCTCTCACTACTTGCGCATCATCAGACAATTCGAGGCATTACTTGGATTTTATATTTGCCGACTCTTTCTTCTTCCTTTTCTGATACCCTCTGCAAATCTATAAAGATGGACTCCTTCATCAACGCGGGCAAGGACTTCCTTGCCAAGAGTAAGTGACAGAGCTCGTCAAGTTATACCCCTCATTGTGCTGCGGCCCCTGTGCCTAGCGGCCGTCCGCCCGCCTGCCCTCCCCCAAGCTCACTAACTTGCAGAGCTACCGCGGGACAGCTGAGGGCAGCAGCAGCATCCAAGATTGCTGCAATTGCGCCAGTGTTGACTCGAGGAGATTAAAGAGCTCGAAAGCGGCTTTGCCGAATACAAACTAACAATTTGACCCTTTAGACAGCCAAAACAGCAACAATAACAACGGCAACAGCAACAACCAGAGCGGCGGCAACAGCGGCAGCAACAACAACCAGAGCGGCGGCAGTGGTGGCAACGACCTCTTCAGCAGCGTCCTCAGCTCCCTCACACACAAGGAGGATGACCTAAAGCAGGGCGACGTCGATGAAAAGGGTATGCAAGCACTGGCGAGAATGCAAAGTCTACGCTGATGAAGGCGCTTTGATGTTAATACCGAATTCTCTCCTTAGACGCCGCCGAGAAGCACGACCAGGTCTACAACAAGGGCGACAACAACACCAGCGTCAACGCCATGGGCACCGCCGCCGCCATGCAGGCCCTCAAGAAGTTCACCTCGGGCGGCCAGGAAGAAAAGGGCGGCAAGAACGACTTTATCAGCCTTGCCATGGGCGAAGCCAGCAAGGTACGTCAGGTTGTCATGGTCGAGGGGTAGATGCGCCGTATCTACACGCCGTATTTTTAATCTCCTCTCGGCCTCCATCTTTTGCCCATGATTCAAGGTACAGAAAAGACGCTAATTCACCGTTGCCCGCTTATTACAGCTCTTCGACTCCAAGGCGGCCGACGGCAGCGTTGCCAGCGGCGCCGAGAAGCAGTCCGTCATCCAAAAGGCGGCCGAGGTGGCCATGAAGCTCTACTTCAAGTCGCAGCTGCAGCAGAGCGGCGGCAGCGGCGGTCTCGGTGGCCTCGCCAGCATGGCCTCGCAGTTTATCAAATAAGCACAGTATCACGCACGCCCACGTGGCGGTACAACCAGGTGCTGACAACAAACATGATGAAAATTATGATGCAAATATCAAATACACATACATGAAAAGAAGATGCAAATATTAAATACACATGTATAAAGAGAAGACGTGACAAAATGGTATATTGGTGCGGATAGCTGGTAAAGTGTAATTTGCATGTGCATCGAGCTAGATTGGACCCTTGCTCTGGGCTGCGCCTTGCTGTGCCGCCAGGCCCAGCACGTCGACCCACGTCTTGGGCCTTCTACGGCCTTGGGGATAGACTTGGTGCAGATATGTCTCTGCGTCGGCCGCCCAGGCGAGCAGAGCCTCCTCGGCGCCCCATTCGCCCGTGGCCATTATGCCGACGCACACCCTGCCCTCGCCCTGGTCGGGGTCGACGTAGGCGACGGGCGCCGTCAGCGCCGGGAGACCGGCCAGGTTGGCGAGGAACACGTAAATCATGCTGAGGAACGTCTTGTCGCCGTCGCTGACGCCGTGCTTGGCGTGCGACGGCTTCTTCTCCCACCCGAGGAACGGGGCGGTCGGTGTCAGGACGAGCAGGCCGGGGTACTTTTGGAACAGCCAGGCCATGTGGCGCATCATGACCGTCCGCATCGAGTTGAACTTGAGGAGATCGGCGGCGTTGGTCTCGAGGCCCAGGGCGACGACGAGCTTGTTGACGGGACCGATGAGGCTTGTCCAGCTCGAACCGTCACCGCCCCGGCGCCGCGCGGCCTCTGTCATCTCGGCAATGGTGACGCCTCCGTGCGCCGTCTGCGCTTCGTCAATGTATGGAATGGTAATGTCGACCAGCTCGTAGCCCTGCGACGTAAAGTGGTCGAGGGCCTTGTTGCACGCGCTGATGACGCGGGGGTCCGACGCACCCCACCAGGCGCGGTCGACGCCAATGTATCTTGTGCTGCCGGCGGCGGGAGGCTGCGACACGGCAAACCTGCTCTGGATGGACGTCTGCGGGTCCGGCTGCGACATGACGCGATAGGCAATGGTCAGGTCGGCAACGTTGGCGGCCATGGGCCCGGCGACGCACATGGTGCTGTTCATCTCGAGGGTGCGGTGGTGCGTCGGCTTCAGACCGTACACGCCGTTGTAGACGGCCGGGAAGCGCACGCTGCCGCCGGCGTCGGTACCGACGGCGATGGGGATGATTCCGGCGCCGAGGGAAGAGCCGGCGCCGGATGACGAGCCGCCGGGGTAGTACTGGTTATTGAGGTGATTTGTAGGAGTTCCTTGGTGAGGCTGTGGTGTTTGGTTAGTTGATCCCATTTGACTACTCATGAAACCGATCTGGACTCACGTTCAAGCCATTGGTATCTACAGAGTCTGTTAGTAACAATGATCAAAACACTGTGGCTCACTGAAACTCACCCGATCCCAGCTCATGCATTCTGTTCTTCCCAATGACGACGGCACCGGCAACTTGAAGGGCCTGTACAGGCCACACAGTCTCTTCCGCTGGTCGAAAGAAAGGCGCACCTTTTTTGTAGGCCATTCCGTCGTGATCAATATAGCCTTTGACGGAAAGATCATCTTTGACACCAATCGGAACACCATCCAGTATGCCGAGCGGCTTGCCCGCGGCCCATCTCTCAGTAGACGCCGTGGCGGCCTCGAGAGCGATGTAGTCCGCGCCGTGCGAGTCAGCCCAAGCGTCTTGATATACGGAGGGCTCCTTGGCGTATTTGCTAGTAAGAGAGAGCAGGAATGTGACGACTTGCAAGGGGGTGACTTGGCCCGACTTGTACATGGCATGGTAGTCGCTGGCGGTATAGTGATGCGTGTCTCCCCTGTTTGGGGGATTGAGCTGAGCTGAGCTTAGCTCAACCATGGGTGCATTATCACCGAGGGGAATGACAAGAGGCTGAGGCACGGTTAGGGCTGGACTGTACGGAGGAGGACTTGAATACTGCGTCTCACACGGGTCAACTCACGTGAAAGGTATATGGGACGTCGTCGAGGAAAGGTAGGTCTTTAATCTTTTGCAGGCCTGCATTGTTGTAAAAGATTTTGGCCAAAAAGGATGAGTGCGTCAAACTAGCCAAGGCGGGTTGAGTCAAGGAATTCCAACTTGAAAAGGGGGGGGGACTTGAGATGAAGGCGACGTACAGACTAGAAGCGATGACGAGTGGCAAGCCAGAGAGGACGGGATTGGCGTCCTTGCGAGGCTTGTATTCGGGCGAAACAATCTCCTCAATGTCTGGATAGGACAGGAAATCTTTGGGCGGCGCAAAAGACGTGGTAGAGGACATTTTGATTCAAGAACTCGGGATATCAATCGGGACAAGAAATCGGGGTTTGGACAAGACAGAGGCAGAAATGAGCAGAATCACTCACAACTTGACAAGCCATGAGTTGTTGACATGCGCGGTAATAATTATGAAATTAGGGGATCAATAACGGAGGCTGCAGCCGGGGCGCGTTGGGGAATCGGGCTACCGTGATCCACCAGTAATAAGAGGCGGATACGATGATGAGCAATGGTATCTGCAAGTGTCTTGAGTTGGCATAATCCATAATTCAAGATGAATATTTGCTTCTCGAATTTGAGACTCGAGTTGAAATATATAAAGTTTACTAACGTTGGATGTAACTTCTGATGAAGAAGCCTTTGCCAACCAGAGCCAGCCCATGTCTTTCGTTTTGGAGTGAGCACAGGTAAAAGGTACGTACCTCTGAGCGAGGCGACGCGTCAAACCAATCTCGCGCAACTATTTACTACATGGCTGGTCATGGATGAGTCTTGGAGCTTAAAATTCTACATCAGATACATGTCATTTCCATCGACAGCCTGCAACCATTCTGCCAACTGTGCCCGAAGCCGGGCACCCCCATCTTGAAAGCTATCCTAGGTACCTACAGCAGGTGTACCTATTCGGCACTGAGTCACTCACTGGAGTCACTGCCAGCTGCCAGCCTGCATCGCTGCCCTCGACTCGGGGGCCTGAGAATGAGCGTCTCCGCAACTGGAGGGAAAAAAAAAAAATCAAGTCACATCCCACCAAGTGCCAACAGCGTCATTCTTTCTCTTCTTCATTTATCCCAAAGCTTCCCGCCTCACCTTTCTGAGCCGGGTTCATGAAAGCTTTCGCGCCTTCCTCTTCTCCCCTCTCTTCTTTACTTGGTAGAGCACCGGTTGCTCCATCTTCTTCGCGCCTCGCCGTTGCCCCTCGTCTCATCGCCCGCTTCCAACCCCGCCATCGCTACCTGCACGCTGCGCAAACACCACCCCCCCGAGTCTTCACCATGGCGGCCGTCGCTTCTTATGACAACCTGGCCAAGCAGTTTTCGCACCTGCCATTGATTGACAAGCTTCCCAACTGCTTCCCCGACATCAACCCCGTCGATATCTACCGAGCCCACATCACCTCCATTCTCAGCGACATTACCGGCGCCGACAAGAGCACCATCTATCCCGTTCTGCAATGGACCGCCACTCTCGACAAGGGTGACTTGGTCCTCGCCATTCCCGCCCTTCGCATCAAGGGCAAGCCCGACGACCTCGGCAAGCAATGGCTGGAAAAGGTGAGTCGCCGCCCGCCTGTCCCTACCCGCCATCGATACTGACACATTCCCCCTCCTCTACAGTGGCCCGAATCTCCCCTCGTCGAAAAGCCCATTCAGAATGGCGCCATTCTCTCCTTCTTCTTCAAGCCTGAGCCCATGGCCAAGACTGTCATCCCCATGGCTCTCAAGCACACCAAGGACTTTGGCTCCAACCCCGCCAACGGCCTCCGCGACCAAAATGACCCCTCCAAGGGCCGCCAAAAGATCGTCATTGAGTTCTCGAGCCCAAACATTGCCAAGCCTTTCCACGCTGGTCACTTGAGAAGCACCATTATTGGCGGTTTCCTCGCCAATCTCTACCGAAGTGCTGGCTGGGACGTATCCACCGTAAACTACCTCGGTGACTGGGGTAAGCAGTACGGTGTCCTGGCTCTCGGTTTCGAAAAGTACGGCAGCGAGGACGAGCTTGTCAAGGATCCCATCAACCATCTCTTCACCGTCTATGTCAAGATCAGCAAAGAGGTTGCTGAGGAAAAGGAGCAGGCCGAGAAGCTCAAGGCAGAGGGCAAGGAGGAGGAGGCTCAAAGCATCCTCAACAATGGTGTTGATGAAAAGGCCCGCAGCTACTTCAAAAAGATGACCGAAGGCGACGATCAAGCTATTGCTCTGTGGAAGCGTTTCCGCGACTACAGCATCGAGCGATACAAGGAAACCTATGCTCGTCTCAACATTCACTTTGACGAGTACTCTGGCGAAAGCAAAGTCTCCGAGGAGGAGATGCAGCAGGCTGCTGCCAAGCTCAAGGAGATGGGCCTGGCCCACGAGGACCGCGGTGCGCTTCTCATGGACTTTACCAAGAGCGTTCCCGGAAAGGAGGGCAAGACCCTTGGCAAGGCCATTCTCCGCAAAAAGGACGGCACCGCCCTCTACCTCACTCGTGACATTTCTGAGCTCATCAACCGTTATGAGCGCTACAAGTTTGACAAGATGATCTACGTCATTGCCTCGGAGCAGGACCTTCACGTCAAGCAGTTCTTCAAGATTGTTCGCATGATGGGCCGTGACGATATTGCCGACAAATGCCAACACGTCAACTTTGGTCTCGTCCTCGGCATGAGTACCCGCAAAGGCACTGTCAAGTTCCTCAACGACATTCTCCGCGACGTCGGCGAGCACATGCACGAAGTCATGAAGAAGAATGAGGACAAGTACTCACAGGTTGAAGATCCCGAACAAATTGCCGACAGACTGGGCATCTCGTCGGTCATGGTCCAGGATATGAGCGGAAAGCGCATCAACAACTACACCTTTGACCTGTCTCGCATGACGAGCTTTGAGGGTGACACTGGGCCGTACCTCCAGTATGCCCACGCTCGTCTGTGCTCGATTCAGCGCAAGGCGGAGCTCGGCGACGAGGCCATTGCCGCCGCTGACCTGTCGCTGCTCACCGAGCCCATGGCCATCAACCTGCTCCGCGTAATTGCGCAGTGGCCTGATGTTGTCCAAAACGTCCTCAAGACGCTCGAGCCCACCACCATCCTCACTTACCTCTTCAAGCTGACTCACACCCTCAGCACCAGCTACAACCACCTCCGCATCGTTGGCAGCGACCCCGAGGTCATGAAGGCCCGTCTAGCCCTCTACAATTCTGCCCGCATTGTGCTTTACAACGGCATGGCCATTCTTGGCTTGACGCCTGTCGAGCGGTATGTACCGAAAACAACATACATGTTTTCTCTGAATAGTCGCTAACTTGTGTGTGATAGCATGTAAATGAGACGATGACACACCACTTTGATAAAATCTATGCATGGTTTAGCAAGTTCTGTCTAGGCAAAATCTATTCCATAAATGTCAAAAGAAGAGAAAAAACAGTATATAACAACCCGCATCCTACACTCGTTTCATTGTATAATCTTATTATATGGTCCATGTTGATTCTGTACTTGTACCATTTTCTTTTGCTGCATGAAAATCAAATCCGAGATCCGCCAGCGTCTTGCACTCTTTTCGGCGCTCGCCCAGCTCGCGACTCGCCAGCTTGATGGCAAAGATTTGCGACCGCACCCAGCTTGTCTCCTCGTCCCAGAATGGCGGCTCCTTGCCCGCGCCGTCCCCCTCGAGCCCGCGGGCCGGTCTCGCCCCTTTGCTCAGCGCATGCAACCGATTAATGTACTCGGCGTCCTGCGGGTACCCAAGCGTGTGACGCGCGCCCGCCGCCGCGGTCTCTCGCCGCCGCACCCACGCCTCACGCTCCTCTTCTGGCGGCACATTGAGCCTCCCGGCCCAGAGCCGCGCGACGACGGCTGCTTGCGCCTCGGCGAGCGGAAACGGCACCACGCGCTTGGGCACCGCGAGGAAGGCGAGCGTCGGGTCCGGGACGTACAGCATGTGCTCCCACAGGTGGTCCGCGTAGGTGCCGTCGGGCGCGAGGACGGTAGGGTCGAGGGAGGGCAGAAAAGGAAAGGAGTAGTGGTAGCCGGTGCAGAAGACGACAGAGTCAATGTTGTTTTCGACGTGGCCCGAGGTGAAGCGCACGGAGCGCGTGGCGGGGACGAGGGAGGCGACCTGGCCGACGTGACGGGACCAGGTCGTGGGGGCGGGGGGCGACTCGTCGGTGCCGGGAGTGTCCTTTTCGGAGATGAGCACGGGAAGGTGGGCGGCAGTGGCGATTTGGCGGCTGATGTCGATGCCGGAGGCGGAGTTGCCGACGACGAGGACTTTCTGCGCGAGAAAAGTGTCAGTCAACAAGAAACCGGGAATATCCGGGCAAGTTGTTGCTTGCAGCAACGGAGTGTAGTTTTTTCTGTTTCCTACCTTGCCGGTGAATTGCGCTGGCCGCCGGTAGAATTTCGAGTGCATAACGGCGCCCGGATGCGCGGCCTCAAACGCGGCGATGCCGGGCACGTCGGGCACAAACGGGTCGCTGTAGTGCCCGCTGGCGACGACGACGGCGTCGAAGCGCTCGGCAGACACGGCGCCGGATTTGAAATCGTGCACCTCGACCCTCCAGGCCCTCGTCCCGTCGTCGGCGACCGTCTTGCGCACGTCTCGGACCTGCGTCGCAAAGGACGCCAGGTGCTCCACGTCCTGGCCGTACCGCCGCAGGTACGCGAGCACCGTCTCGTGCGCCGGAAACAGCGGCGTGCCCGCCGGGAAGGCAAGGTCCGTGTAGCGCATGAGGCTGTGCGGGATGTTGGTCTCTAAATCGTCGTAGACGGGCGAGACGAGTGCCACGCGGGCGTCGTCGCCGTGCCCATCGCGGGCATCACGCTCTACGACGGCATACTCGTGCGCCGAGGACGGCGAAGCGCGCGGGATGGAAAAGCCGGGTTCTTGCTGGAGCGGGCTCGTGTTCCAGACGCCACCCGTCGAGGCGCGCTGCTCGTAAATGACGATTCGGGAGAACTTCTTCTCGGCGAGGAGATATCTGGCGCACGGGGGTATGTGTGAGTATATATGAGGGCAGCGGGACGGTTGGGGGTGGGGGGGGAGAGACTGAATGGGATGGGGGCGGTTCGTACTTGGCGGCGGCGAGACCGGCGGAACCGGCCCCGATTATGGCAATGGAGTTCACATCCATGCCGGGGGAAATCTAGACTTCAAATCTGGCCTGGACCAAAAACTTTGGTGAGGCGAGGTGTCGAGAAATTGGTCATGGCGTAGCTCCGGGTGGTGCCGTTGGCGCACGCAATGGTCGGGCGCTGTCGCCATGAGCCGATGTGGGGTGGATGCGCGAGCAGGCGCCTGTTGGAGTAAAGGGCGAAAACGTACGACATATAGGGCAGCTACTGATGTTGAGTCTGGGCCATTGTAATAATTGTGATGAGAGTGGCGAGTAACGAGCAGGTAGCTTAAAATCAAGAGCTATCCCGGCTCTTGCTCGGCAGTCCTGTTCTTGGAGCGTCGTATGACGAGCACTTGTTGAATAACACGCTCAGTAAGATTCTTATGCGTTTATTATTGACCTCGTATTTTGCTGGGATTGGATTACCCCCAGCTTCAATAGTGGTGTGATTTGGCAGCCACGATTATCAATCGTATTAGCTAGGCTGAGCTAACTAACTAGCTGATCGGCATCGACGAAGTGAGATGATGGCGGCCACGTCCTGCGACTTACATGCTCCGTATGGAGCTACATTAGTGGCGTGTAGATGGATTCGCCGCAGTCTTGATGTCGTGTCTAACTGGGCGAATGTAAGACGCATTATCTACAAAGTAAGCTTGTTTGAGGCGATAGTTGGGACGTGTCGTCGTATCCGGCTATCGGTGCACCTTTTGTTAGTGGCGGAGCAGGGCCGATCAAACCGCACTTGGGAGGTGCTTTGCTTTTTTTTGCCGTATACTCGTCACATACTCGTCACGACTCTTCTTGCTACCGAGCATGCCAAGCCGCATTGGCAAATGGGCACAATGTCGGGGTTTCAGAGATGGGCCGAAACGCAAGGGATGCATTTAGAGGGAGCGTTTCAGACCGTGTGCTTCAAGGCGCCAAGTAGTCAGCCTCGATCGGCATCAGCTAGGCGGCCAAGTCGTGGATGTGGTTGACGGACTGGGAATATTCGACGTCATGTTTGACATTAGATGACAAAAGAGTCGGATGCAGTACTCGCGTTGCCGTGCTTAAAGGGACCCGGGCCTGTGAAGAGAGGAGCGAAAATGGGAGAGATTATGCGTAAAGACTGGTGTCGATTGAGTTCACGAGTCGGCGATACTGGCGGATGGCTACGGCGACGCCGGGCAGGAGGCGCTCGACGCGTGATTAACAAAAAGAAAGTATAGGATATCATACAGGAGTTGTTTGTCGTGTATTGAATATTTTTTTTTTTTCTTTTGGCAAATTTTCGTGAGACTATTGTTTTCGGATGCAGTCGCCGCAGCCGTCGAGATGGGAGGTGGGCAAAGTCGTGAGAGTGTTTTGCACGACCAGATGAGATGAGCAGGAGGGTTCCGAGCCGAGATTGGATGATGGTAATGTTGGCAATGTAAGGTGATTGAAGCGCGGTGATGGAAAGGTTAGCAGATAGAAGCGGGAGGCGGGAGGCGGTAGGCGGAAGACGGTAGGCGGTAGGCGGGAGCAATGTCAGAGCTGGATGGGGACGAGACACGTGCCAGGGGACGACGGACGGCAACAGCATTGTCGATCTGATCATCTCGACGTGGAGCAGAGTGAGCAGAGTGCAAGTAACTACAGTAACTTGTCACTTGTTAGTAAGTTGTAACAAAGGAAAATTGGTGTGCAAATAAAAAGAGTTTTGTGTCAGTAATACAAGTAATACAAGTCTTCATAGGTTCAACGACTTTGATGGGCACAGCCACCCCGCCAAAAAGCCCGCCAAGAAGCCCACTTATAAACACACAGAGCCACGAGAGCCCAGCAATGCAACAATGTCCCCACAAGCAGCACCGCCCAGCGCCCAACCGCCCGCCTCCCATTGGCATGCAGGCAAGCCAAGCCCTGACTGAAGGAGGGTCGGGAATACGAACAGTCAAGGAGAGAAAAGAAAAGTACCCGCAGATTCGCCAGATGAACAGAGTCAGCACAAGTACGGATTACGGATTACGGATTACATGGATGAACTTGTCGGCTACTCCCCCGGCTCGTGAGCGCTGCAGCAGCGGCTCTCTGGACTTCCAGCTGACCAGCTGATGAGCTGCTCTGCTCTGCTGTATCACGTATCCGTACCTTGCAAGGCATCTACAGCTGCTAATGCATTCGACAGGAGAATTCCTCCCGTCTATTTTTGGTAGCTTTTACTGTCAAGATTTTCCTGGTTTGTTCTTCATCGAACAAATTTTTTAATTAAAAAAAAGTCGTGTCCAAAGTGCTATTTGGACACAACCCTCACCCAAGCACACCAAGGTCACCAAGGTTACACCACTGTATATCAGTTCAGCCCGTCGCCCCGCCCCGTCCAGCCCACTATAACATGCACTGCAAGTGGCCGTTTTTAGGCCTCTCCAAACCCGCCAAAGTCCCCCCAGTTTCAAGCAGCCACAGACCCCTACACCCCTGCTCGTCCCTCACTTTGCCTCGCCTCACTCACGCTTCTTGGCCTCGCAACTTGTTGCTTCTTTGTCTCTCCGCTTCCCTCGAGCCTCTCTCTCCTCTCTGCTCTCTCCCGCTCTAACTATGCCTAACAAGTAACAGCCAAGCTAAATTTAAACTAGATTCCGCAACTGTCAATAATTCTAGACCTTCTCCTTTTCCTTGATTTTCTTTTTTCCCTTTTTCCCCTCAATCCACCCTTCTTTGGGCTACTTCTCGTTGCTCACAAACTTGGTTGCTTCCCCGTCAGCCTAGTTAGTACATGCCGACCTAATAAAGGCCCGTCGCAAATCGACTCTCCTTGGGTAACTAGTCCCTCTGCGTTTAATCCTTTCATCTCAACAACCTCTCTTCACCCTTCTACGGCATCATTGTTAGCGCTCGCGGCCGTTTTCCGTCCTTTTCCTATTACATCCACCACAGTCCTTCGCTTTCTACTCTACCAAGCACGCCTCCCTCTCCTTTTTCCGACCAACGTCGCGCTCTTCGCACTGCCACCTCGTATCTGTCGCTTTTGATACCCCTACCGCGAAAACAACGCGGATTTTCCTGCTCACCTCGAGAGTCCAAAGCGCAACTCGACACCCTAAATTTACCGCGCTCTCTCCTTACTCGTCGCCCATCGTCTGTCTATATTTTGTCATCTTCATCCAGCTCGCGGGCTCCTAGCCGATTCTCTCTGCGCCAGCCATGGTCGCTACCAGGCTCGAGTCTCGCAAGTCTCTGCTCGGCGCCGATCCAGGCTTTGCTGAGCAGGGCATGCATTATCAGGGAAACTACTCCCCCAACCAGCCCTACCCCGACGCCTATCCCCAAGGCCATCCTAACGGAACCTACACCCAGCCTTCCCTCACCCAGCCCACCTACGCCGAAAACGCCAGCATGGTGGGAAACGATTACTATCAGGGCTACGCCGGCCGCGAAGGTCTAACGTCGAGCCACGCCCACAGCACCCATCGGGACAACTTTGGCTTCCTCAAACGCAAATGGCCCGCTGCCTTCATGGGAGTAACAGGCCTTCAGGCCATCATCTGCCTCGGCTTTGAAGCGTACGTTTAGTTGCCGCCGCCGCCTCTGTACCTCCAAAGTCGTTTCCGCTAACACGTCAATGGCATATCAGCTACGTATTTGGAAAGTTTCAACTCAGTCTCGGAGATCACGTCAACGAACCCCGTGTACAGTCGCAATATCTCACCATTCCAACTTTCCTTACTCTCTTCATCTTTGGCTTCCTATACGAGCTGGTCATAGTCTGGGATGCCCTCCGCATGAAAAACACGATTCAAGTCATTGGCGTCTGCATCGCCAATCTAGCTCTGCTCGTCTACACGGCCATCCAGGTTGACCAGATTCAGATGGCAGTCACCGTTCTGGCCAGCTTCAATGCTCTTGCTCACGGCATCACCGCGCATGAGCTCTGGGGCGATATCAGAGCCTTTCTCGTCGCTATTCCTGCCATTATTGCTCTTACCACCATATGCATGGCTTTTTGCGCCTGGAAGCTTTACCAAGAATTCGCCTGGGATATTCTCAAGAATATTGGCGCAGACTACCGCATGAAGAAGCGCTTCCTCCACTATCAAGTCCGCTCGTTCCTGCCTCTCTCCTTCCAACCCATATGCTAACCTCGACCAGATTTACATTGCTCTGCTCAAGTTTGACTTTTTCTTCTTCCTCGGCTTCATCATCCAATTCGTCGTCGTCGTTGCCAAAAAGTCCGATCCCGAGTTCGCTGTTACCGTCGCCTCCATTCCCGTCACCATTGCCATTCTCCTCGCCGCCGCCTTCTTCACCAAAAAGGAGAACAAATGGGGCATGGCCGTTACTCTCGTCCTCTACATTGGTGGCCTCGTCTACTTTGTTTTCAAGCTCGTTCGCATTTACCAACCCGGCTTCAAGGAGCTATACATTGCCGTCCGCAAATCTTTGACCGCCTTTGCTGTCATCACCATCCTGCTCATCCTTTTAACCATTGTCAACGGCGTCATTTGCATGCGCAACTTTGGTGCTGGCCTCAAGCCCCATTTGCAGTCCAGCAGAAAGGTCGAGGAGAACCCTGACGCCATGTCTTTTAGTCTAAACGACGTCAAGGCTGCTGTCCCCAACCGCATGACTATTGAGTAAAGCCTGGATATTGATGCCAGGTAGCTCCATCGACATGGAAGTGTATAAAGAGAGATTTGTGTGACGACATGATGACCGGAATGTGTTTTCTCCCACCTTCGTTTTTTCGGCTTGGTTCTGACGCTGGTCGCCGCAAAGAGATTATGGATCTTGAGCGGGCTTTTGCATCCAACTCCACTGCACGGGGCCGTGTATCAATCAACAGGCCACACAAAGAAAAAAAAAAACATGATATCCTGGGCTCGCGAGCCCGATTGCTTTATTTCATTCCGCATATTCACAGTGTTTCATTTGGCGCAGATATCTGGGACCTAGATGACCACCAACACTCTTTTCTCTCTTTTTTTCCCCCTTACTTGTGCTTTGTTTCCCTCTCTATGGAATATAGGGCGCTTTTTCTTTTTTTGGAAATGCGAATGAATTGCTTTAATCAAGAAGCGCTGCACAATATAGACTAGCTAGTACGGTTTGGTTGAGGATAGTCCTCCGGTCAACGTTGATAGCTTAATAGACGATATTCTTTTACGCGACGACTTGGTCTCTGCATGGCGGCAAGTGACAAGATGAACATTGTGTACGCGGAGAAGAGGGCAACAGTCACTCTTGACGAAATGCGAATACAAGTTTTAAATCAATCTCTCTTTCCAACTAAAAGTTTGCCTTGACAGCGTGTCTGACCTTTCCGGGGAATAAATAAGATACCAAGCAACAAGACTCCATCAAACAAACGCCCAACTCCATCAACCAGAGCAAAAACAAAATGTCGTAACTCTGGATTCCTCTCCAGACAAAGGTCGTTACTGCAACCTTGCGTAGTTAAACAATAAGTCAGCGCTGTCTGTGCCTGCTGTACGGGCTGCGCTTGCATGCTCAGCTGTTCAATTCCGTCCACGAATGCTCCTCATATCCGGCTCTCTTCACCCTTGTCATCTTTCTCTCCGTCGATGCTGCATTTTACAGCCTGATGCGAATGGCGTCCTTGATGTGGCCCTCGGTCGGGCAGTACGGGCACTTGCAGCGGGAGCCCTTGGCAATGTTCTTGAGGCTGTCGTTGCAAATGACGTGGCCGCAGGGCAGCAGCATGGGGGGGTTCGTCTCGGTTGTCTGCTCTTTGCTAACGGGACAGACAAATATGGGGTGGTAAATCATGGACGGCGGCAGGGGCGTCTCGAACGCGAGCTCATTCTCCGTCGTCCACTCCGTCTTCTTCTCGCGCATGTACGTCGTGTACTTGATGAGGCGGGGCAGCGCGATGGCGCCGGCCGTCACGGCCACGTACAGCGGCGACTCGGCGGCCAGGCCAAGCAGCTCGCAAAATTCGCGGGTAAAAGAAGCCGAGACGTCGTCAAAGGCCGAGTCAATCGCAAAGATGTGCCGGTACGGGGAGGCGTCGAGGTTGGGCGCGTAGACCATGGCGCAGCATAGCTGCTGGATCTCATGGAGGTGCCGCGACTGGAAGCGGCCGAAATGCTGACGCGCGTAGAGCAGGGCGCCTGCGTGGCCGTTATGCGCGTCGTCGGGAAGACCGTTGACGGCGGGGCCCTTGAACAGCCACACGTACTGCAGCTTGCACAGCTCAAACTCGAGGTTGCTGCCCTTGGCCCAGAGCCGGCCGTTATTCTCGTGCGCCCACTGGATGGCGGGTGAGAGGTTGCGGCTGCGCAGCTCGCTCAGGATGCCGTACATTTCGGCAAACTTTTGCTGCAGCCCACCGTGGCGGCCGTCGAGCTGGGCTGTGAGGCTCGCAAAGGTGTCATCATCGTCCTCGTCATCGTAGTCGACGTCGCTTTTAAAGGCTTCGATACCGATCATGTCGTCGTCGCCGTCGGCGTCGACCTGTGACGGCGTGGGCGTGGGCGTGGGCGTGGGCGTGGGCGTCTTCTGCGACGGGTGCTGGGCGGCGTCGAGGGGGTTGTCGCGTGCTTCCCGCACAAAGGTCGAAGCTACCGAGAACTGGCCTTCGCGGAGGAGGTGCATGGCAATGGCTCGATTTATCAGGGCGGACTGGTCGGCCATGGCGTCTGTTTCCATGGGCAGATCGCGTTGTGGGAGGGCCTGCGGCAGGCGTCAGTGAAGACGCTCATATGGAGAGAATGGGGCTGGCTGCATGGCGGGGGTGGTACCTTATCTAGAGCCTTGCCGAACCCTTTTTGAGCTTTATTGACATCTTTTAAATCTGTATTGATCGCTTCAAGTCGAGACTTGACGGGGTTTTGCAGCGTCGTCAACGCCATCATGATTCTGTGGCTATCATCTTCTGTCGGGCGGTCAGTCTCGGCACCAAACCCCAATGACATCACCCGATTCATACCAGCAGCTACTTGCTCGCGAGCAGCGCTTAATAGATCGATTATCTTGTCGACATCGTCGATAGCGCCAGATAAATTTGATTTTCTCATCCTGGCCAGCTCCAGCAAGAGCGGCCCAAAGGGCGAAGCGGTATCGTCTGCCATCGCTGGACGGTGAACGTCCTTCGGGTGGCGGCGGACGGAAGCAGACTATGACACAGTTGTTGCCAGTACTCCTTCACCAGGGATACGGCCGAGTGCTGAATATATCCTGAATTCCGGCCTACCTCACAACATTGCCCATGCAGCAGCAGAGAAGCGCGGGCCTTTGGGTGGTCGGCGAGGTCTAACTTGTAAATAGTGAATCTTGTACCGAGTCTGAGGTCGAGGCTGCCGGGTGGGCTCCACCACTGGTATGCAGCTAATAAGAGGTGGCGTCCAAGCAAGAGCGGACTTGAAGAAGGCGAGAAGCGCTGGATTCCGGTTCCCGAGACCAGGCCATTTTCTTTTCGAGTGCAATGTACGGCAGAGCAAGCACAGAGAATGGGGAGCTCGATTTCGACTGTGCATTAATTAGTAGAGCTACTTGTATCCGATTTAACAGCTGTTGTGTGGTAACACAACGGCTGAGGTGCAGAAGACTGCCTCGTTTTGTGCAATGGCCCCGTTAATAAGATGTTGCTGTTGAATTTGTCAGTGGTGGTGCTTTGAGGCAGTGCGTTAGTTACATGGCCTCTATTAACTTATAAATAATACTGGTAATAGGTACGGATACTCTGTACTCAGATCCATGCCCTCTAAAATAATACCGCTGTGTACGGAGTACTCCGTATTTAATCCTGGTAGTACGGAGTATAAACCAAATATCCGCACAGCCGCTGGCATTTGGCTCCGGCGCCTGCCCGCTTATCCTACCCAAATGCCATTGCTTGCTCATTCGTGTACTAGTTTCGCCCACGCTCACAAGCTGCCGATTACATCACATGCACACCCTGTTGCTCGGCTTGGTGTGACGCTCGCTCGCCTCGACGTCGAGCCGGCACTGTGCATTAGCAGATCATTTGCGCCCGCATGAAGATGTCGCTATAGCCCCATTGTCTGCCTACGAGGCTGCTCTCACACCGCATGTCCATGATGCCCGTGCCGACGTCTCAGGACGGTCGACACCAAGTCCAGGAGCCATCCGCGCCCCCAAGAATCATCGAGCACAGAGCTTCCCAGCCCAGCGCGCGCGGTGGACCAAACTCTTCGACAGATGCGCAAATTCAAGATGCGGCGGCCCAGGCACTGACAACCGCCGTTATGCCCAGGAGACATGTCATATTTCCTGACCCGGTAGCTTTTCGGTATGTTGATCAAACGCCCCGTCGCTTCGGGCACCTGGATGACGGACGTTGACTTGCGACTCTTCTTTCCTCAGATTCCTCCAAAACGAGCCCTACGTCTCTGTCGTTGAACGACAAACTTACCTCTCCGGTTACGAGCTCTACCTGGTTGAACAGTGGACATGCTCCCGGAAATCGCCTACTCTGGTAGTAGTGACGCATACCGGCGACGATAAAGATCGAATTTCTGCTGGTACTCTTGCCATACCTGACGACAATACACTCTGGTCGACAAGGTTGCAGCTGTATTTCCAGGCCGCCAACCAGTACCATGCACGTCCCAAGGAGACTGGCGTGGGCCAGCTACTAGTCACCAACCTCAGCAACTTTCCATCCTCCCTGACAGTTATACCAGTCCCGGACGGCGATATCCGAAGACATCGACAAACATTCATTGTCAATGAAAATTTGAAACGCCTAGGATGTGCCGGCCGGTCGGGTCTCACTCTCACTGAGCCAACTGAGGCGACGCGGTCAAAATTTCACCAGCTATACAAGACATCTGAACGCATCCCTTTTATGCAGTCTGTGACAGACTTGGTCAAGCTCTGCCAGGTTGCGCTATACATGTTTCATAAACTGGAGCCGGAGTATATTGATGGTCTCCTTTGTGACGTCACGGAAGCCGCAATTGGCGATTGGTGGACGGAGATTGGCGCCGAGCACTACAATTATGAGCCATCTGATGGCATTCTTGGGCCCTCGACTGTTGCTGCTCTGCTTGGTATGCTCATGGGTGCCAGGAATCGTCTCAGCTGGCTGGGCGCGCCAGTGTCCAAAGATGTATTCGACCTTGAAAGCACAAAACGAGGCATTTCATACTTTCAGAAAGCGCAAAAACTTGACAGGACTCGACGGTTGGACAGACAGACCTTATTCCGTCTCCATAACTCTACTGCGAAAGCCGCCGCCGGTGAAGCGTGGGGTGTTCAGAGAGCTGTCAATTCTACAGTAACCGGGATTGGTGGCAAGAGGGGCGAAATTGTCATGGACATGGTATCTGGCAAGGACAAGGGCGGTCTTGCCGACGTGGAAACGTTGGACTTGGACAGATTTATCAAACTTGCCTATGGCGAGCATGTAAAATGGCTCTGGCATGGCAAGCAACGCAGAGCTCCATTTGGCTCGCGAGATTTGGATCTTGAGCTTGGTGGTCTCCTGCTCGGGCGGAGCGACTTGTCAAATTCTGTTTCACGAATAGCTACTGCGCCACAAGCAGATGACGAAGCCGTTTTCAGAGGTTCCGAGGATCTCCAGGCTGTGCCACCAAGTAGGATGGGCACGAGTGCTACCTACGACAGCTTTGGCGATCGGGACGGAAGCCGCAGGGCTGTTTTCAAGAGCGTGGCTGGAAACGCCAAGTCTGGTCTGGGTCGTATCAAAGATGCCGTGGGAGGTAGCCGAAGAGGGCATGGGCGATGGCCATCGAATTTCAACCGAGATGACTTGCCTGAAAATTTACAGAGCCTGCATATGAGCATGGACACTGCGCGCAGTTCCGGCATCGTGACTGGTCCCGCCGCCGTGGGTCGAGCTTTCACGTGGAAGGAAAAGCCGGAAGAGTATCTAGCAGCACTTCGCCGCGGAGATCTAGATGCGCTTCGAGGGTTGCAGGGCAACGTGGCGGAGCCTGCTTCTGCAGATGCAACATTTTATCGCGGCAACGTTCAACCAGGCGATGTTTTTCGAGGTTCGGACACTGATCGCCTTGAAGTTATTGGCGCAGAGGTCCGTGACGAGGTGTTATCTCGAGCGCCGTCAGCTGTGCAGCCAACAATTGACGAAGCAGACTTTCAAGGGCCGTTCTTGGAATCAGAACGCACAGGCGACCAAAGGTACCTGAGGCTGTGCCGTCGGCATAGCTCACCCGGCCACGCCACGGCGGCGTATCATGCTCTGAACGAGGACCGCTATCCCAGAAGGCTGTCCTTTTCTGATGCAGAGGAGGCGATACTTGACTGGGAAGATATCCTTCCTATCAGCGACTACACCGATGACGATGTCGGTGCTGCAGCCGCGCAGACCGCGATTCTTGCGCAGCTCGCCCAGCAAGTCGATCTGATGGTCAATAGCGTGGGGCCTTGGGTCGGCGAAAAGATCAAGCTCGTAGAGGCCCTCGACGAGCGCTACGGCAAGGACTTGGCGGAGCTACAGGCGCACTATCGTCAGCTCAATGAAGCGTGCGAACGCGTGCGCATGGATTCGGAGGGCATGATCGCTGATGAACGGCAGAGCCTCCAGCTCAGCATCAAGGAGCTGGAGACGATGGTGGCGCAGCTCGAGTACGAGATTAATGCGCTCATGTTCAAGGTGAATGAGGTGGAGGAGGGTATCGTCCTCTTTGAGCGGCAGGTGGTGGATGTTGAAAGCCGCGCGAATGAGCTCAAGACGCAGCTCGAGACGGAGAGCTGGCTGCACTGGTTCGTGAGGACGCTGACGGGTGTGGGAACGGGGCCCAATATCACTCGTTCCCTGTAGAATCTGACTTGTACTTTTTTCTCTTTGTCATTTTTCCGACGAGATAGATTGACTAACTGCTGCATGCGCGGAGTATGGAGCATGGCATTTTTGTATCAGTATTTCCGTTTGGGAGGGGGTTATTCGAGCACAACCACGTGTTTTGTTTTATCAATGCCAGATTGGGTTTTCTATATTACATGTGATTGATATATAAGTCTTCATAGTGTCTATACTCTGTTTTTGGCCCCCAGAAGTGTGATGCGCAGCAAGACTTCCAATGGGGAAGTTGGGACGCGCTATACAAGCATCCATCTCTTCTTCCTCCCATCATGACATTTTTCATACTAAAATGCAGCTTCGTCCGTTCTTTGCGGGATTGTTCGTTCTATTGTACAGTGTTGCGACGTAAAAAAGTTCGCATCATGCTCTGATCCCTTTCCTTCTTGGCGCTCGCAACATTGCGCCAACAATTCAGCGAACCGAGGGTGTACCCGCTCTTCTTCCGCTCACGGATACTGTCGTTGACGCCCTTTATTACTTAGAAGAGGCCGCCGCTGGGGGTCGCACCGCCCTGCTGCGCACCGCCCTGCTGCTGCATAATCTCGCTGACCTTCATCGAGGTGTCGAGGAACTTTGCAGTGCAGCGGTCGAGGCAGACGGACTCGCCCTTGTTGAGCTCGCCCTCGCGGTAGTCGGTGGGGATGCACTTCTTCTGGCACGACTTTTGGAGACTGTGTTTGGGGGGGGGGAAAGCCATAACTTGTTAGCCTTTGCTTGCGCGACTCGTGCCAGGGGCGTGTGTTTTTTGTCGCAATCGGCAAGGAACCTGCGCGCGCAGTCGCTTTTGCAGCGGAGTATCGAACTTCGACATGGCGTGGATATACAGATGCGACGCTGGGGACGTTGACGCAGACGGGGTTTGCTTACCGGTTGTAGGTGTCGGCCATCATGCGCATCTCGCCCTCGACGGCAGCAATCTTTTGCTCCGAGGTAGGTTGAGGGCGGCCCATTCCAAGGAAAGACATTTTAATAGGGTATGAATGAACACGGCGAGATTGGATATTAGCAGCGTGTGGTTGAAATAGTTCGTTGTCAAGGTGTTGCGGTTTGCGATGACGATGATGGCTGCCAGCTCTTAGTTAGAGCTTGCCTTCCTTCTCCTTTGATGTCAAAATTTCCTGGAGCGGCCAGCGATTCTGATTACGTGAGGTTGTCTTATCGATACGCTATCTGGGGGTGTCCAAGATGCGCAACAAATACCCTGCAGTGTCCTAATAAGCACGATTTGAAAGGCCAATTGAGTTCTCGGGTGATTAAAGTGCAGCAGTCCATATAGTTTCTGTACACCTTAATTTCTTCCCGTTCGTCGTGGTATTTTCAAGATTAACTAGGACTCAGGTGGTTATGAAGCGACAGTGACTTATTAACCGCACCAATGACAGACGATTGGCGCAGCCACGCTAGCAGACCGAATACTGGCTGTCCGCGGCCACCATCCAAGACTAAGAATAAAGATGGAAAGAGACATGTGTATTATGTAAGGTGCTCTGCTTTGAATGGTGTGTACATGATATACCGTGTAGCCTGTTACATAATTGAGAGCGCCTAGGAATCACGCTTTGACAACGACTGGCTTCATCTGACTATCATATACTTGGATCTATGTCTTGGCCTTGGTACGTCTTGGGAAGCGATCGTTAGCATATCCAAGGAGTGAGGTTGTCGTGGCTTGAGTTGGTTACGTCTCCTTTTGGAGCAGGGACGCATCTAGAAATGGCTGCGGGACAGCGTTTGTGTTGATGTAGACGGGTTCTGAGTTGGGTATCAACAACGAGAGTTGTTAGCGGGTGAGCAACTCGAGCGGCGGCGGGACAGCGAACGGATTTCTCACCGGTCTGTGCGTGGGACCCTGGGCTCGTCAGTAGCTCGACTTGGTTCTTGGGTCGTGTGGAGTGAACGTGGGTGAGGCCCGTGAGATTGGCCTGGGGCGGTGCCAGCTTCAGCGCCCTCTTGACAGGCGGGCGAGCCTGTTTGGGGCTAGTCATTTAGATATGTGAAGAAAACGAGGCGGCGCGCGGGCAGCAGCAGCAAGCGGTGGGAGGCAAAGCAGGCAAGTAGGCAAGGAGGGAGGCACAGAGGGGAGGGGAGGCACGGAGGGGGTGGGTGGTTGGGGCGGGATGCAATATGCACGTCGGAAGCGGCAACTGACTGCGGGCTGCAGTGATACGGTGAGAGAGAGCGGAAGGGCTTGAGAAAGTCGATTGAATTCGGAATGATTGAGTAGAGAGAGGACAGTGCTGATGAGGCGAGTCCCGAGGCGACCGAGAGATGGAGCAGAGATGGAAATTGTGTCAAAGACAAATAGCAGCACGATTGATGAAATGAAAGATTTCAGATTTTGGCTGTGTAGCTGATGATGATGAGGGCTGGCAGGTGGCGGGGCTGCTGGCCAAGAGAACAGACCAGATGTTCTCGCTGCAAGAGGATGGGATGCTGCGTGTGCAGACGTACAGATAGATGGATGGGATGGTTGATCATGGGGGGGTTGATAGTTGCTGTAGCCATGACATGCAAAGCGGGCAACTCTGCATATTTTTAGGCCAGAGCTGGCCAACGGGATGCCGACAATTACATTTTTAGGTCACCATCGTCGTGAAGGTGCGTCTCCAGTTCCCCCAAAGCCACCCACACTGCATCAGCCCCCCCCTCCCCCCAACCCAAACCCTCTCGGAATCCATGGAAGCCTTCTCCAGAGGCTCGGCGCATCTCTACCTACAGCGCAGTCCAGCGGTGGTTATAGTGGGCTCTAGCGCCCTTGGTATGACCTGTCCAGGCTGTCCTGGCTTGCCTGCCCATAACTATCTCAGCCTTTCTCAGCCGGGGCTGGGCAGCCACACGTGACTGCGGATCGTCGACCCAGCCAATCATGTTGTACTAATGGCTGCAGGACTCACTTTATAATGCGGAGTTCTCCGGCAATGGTCGAGTCGCCATTTTGTTTCTACAGGAAGGACTTTAGGTGCACACTAAATTAACAGTGTCTGTGCCAGTGGCATTTCAACAGTTCTTTAGTGGGAAGCCCCCGCTTCAACTCGTGGGTTCAACGGCCCAGCAAGTGCATGGAAAATATTGGCAGACGGACAAGTGGGCAAAAAGACGGCTAACCCAAAAAAAAAAAAAAACAGAGAGAGAGAGGGAGAGAGGAGCAGAAGAGCAAAGGTGAACCAAACGAGCCAGCCAAGCCACGGCCAAAAGTAATCGGACCTGGCCTTGCGACGCCGCTCCTCTGGCCGCCCGCCAACAACGCCTTGTCATCTTCCAAACCACCATCACCGCCTCCCCTCCCCCTCCGCATTCGGCCCAAGTTTCTCTTCCTTCTGCTCTTCGCCAACAGCCATATCTCCCGACCAGTGCGAACCGCCAACGCAGCTTCATTTGCTGCTTTGATTGCCCTCCAACACTTGTTCATCCTGCTCGGCGCTGCATGGACGGATCCTCTGTCGTTCGCGGGGGATCCGCCGCTCAGAGCCCGACAAGCCCGGCCAGCTCCCGACACGGCAACGGCGCCCCCAAGCGCAAGAGAAGCACAGGAGTGCCCGCCCACCTCGAGAGCAGCCCAGGCAGCGGCAACGAGGATGAGCTGGGCGATGCCGATAAGAAGCGCCAGCCCGGCGTCAAGCGAGCCTGCAACGAGTGTCGCCAGCAAAAGGTGAGTCAGCCCTCCATGTTTCTTGTACCCTCTCTCTGCTGCCACCCGCCTCGTCCGCCGCCACCGCCGCCGCTGCGCAGCAATTGTCTTGCACGTTTGCTGACTTGTGCCAATCGCATTTAGCTCCGCTGCAATGTCGTACAGGACCCCTTCCAGAGCTGCTCTCGCTGCATCCGCCTCAAGCTCGAGTGCAAGATCGAGTCCAACTTCAAGCGCGTAGGCAAGCGCTCCAAGCATGCCGAGATGGAAAAGGAAATTGATCGACTCCGACGGAACCTCAATCGTGCCCAAGCCCAAGGATATTCAATGGACGACGGCGACGAAGTTGCCTCGCCTGCCACAACCACTCCAAATTATAATCATACCCGCCATCCCTCTCTCATCTCCGACGAAGCTGTCAATTCTCTTCTCCATCTCAAGCGCGGAGGTGGCAGCTACGGCTTGCCGCATTACTCCCATGAGCTCGAGACCGTTCGCTTAACTGACGAGCACGTCACACACCTCTTCAACGAGTTCTTCGCCTTCTACCACCCCTTTCTCCCATTCTTGAATCCTGCCCAGCCTCCCGACCAGTACTTTCAATACCACCCGCTCTTATTCTGGTCCATCATTGCTGTCGCTGCCCGACGATTTAGCCCAGAAGGCTCCCCGGATCTGATCAAGAATCTGTCTGACCCATTGACTCGATTCCTATGGACCACCATCGGCGAGGTCCCGAGCAACTATCATGTTGTAAAGGCAATGTGTTTGTTGTGCGCATGGCCTCTGCCCACCAGCACCACGTCTTCAGATCCTACCCACATCCTGTGCGGTGTCATGATGAAGACGGCTACTGGCATTGGCTTACACCGTCCAAACAATATCCAAGACTTTTCGCGAACCTCGGTCGAGCTCAACAGGGAACAGCTGTCAGATCGTGTCACGACCTGGGCCGTCTGCAACATTGTCGCCCAAAATGTCGGCACAGGCTACGGCCAACCCGCCTCGACTCTCTACGACTGGACCTTGGCTTTGCGCCCTGGAGACGACGCCGCCTTTCGCTTGACCCCCGAGCTCGAAGCCCGCTTACAGATTGAGCGTTTCTGCGACAAGGTGTCCAAGGAAATGTACAGCAACGCTAGTGATCCCAGAGGCGTTGCAGGCGACGAGCATCGCGCCATGTTGATGCGCGTGTACCGTCGAGACTATGCTGAGCTTCATGCCTCGGTCATGTCTCAGAATCTCGGTCCCATTGTTGGCCTTCATCTGCGAGCAGCTGGACTGCATATGCGATTAGCTGGTTTCTTTGATTCGAGCAAAACTCCAGGCTACATGGACGACCTCGTAGGCCTCTGGCGCGCAACTACCAGCTTCCTTGATGAACTTTTGGAAGCTGACAAGGTTACGTCGCCGCGTGATAATTTCCACGGCACATTCCTTCTCTACGCCACCAATTTCATTCAACAGATGCTGGTTGCGGCCGCTTTTACGGTTCTCAAGCTCATGCGATCATTCTTCGCCAAGACGATTGATTTTCACCGTGGCCGCCACCTTTTCCATCTTTCTATTCGTGCCATCCGACAGACCAGCGTTGTCAACAACGATCTCCAATGGCGTTTAGCCGAACTAATGGTACAGATGTGGAACGGTGCACGCTTGGACAGCAGTAACCCGGCTTTCAACCGCGAGGACGAGACCCCGATTCAGATGGACGATTCCCTGCAGCTCAAGGTCCGTTGCCGTCACAGTATGAGTCTGGTTTTCGACTCTGTCTGGAGATGGCGAGAGGAATACCAAGCAAATGGGCGCGGCTCCTTGGAGGGTGGTAAGTTTTCAGGTCTTCAGGCTCAGCTAGGCGAGTCACTTGTCCCCCAACACGTACCTGATCTCAGCTAACCGACACGCTTCTGCAGCTGCCATGAAGAACCCGACCAACCCAGATTCAGCCAACGAGTCCTCGGCCGCCTCTTCTCAGCTCGACAGCACGCTCATGACCATAGCTACACCAGCACCCAACATGCTCACTACGACTGCTGCTCTGACGCCAGGCGCGACAGGCCTTTCGGCGGCGACGCCTGTTACTTCCAACCCAATGATTGGTGGTGGTGGTGTCAACTACGGCGACGCCAACTTTGACTTTTTCGATCCTCAGCACTGGATGCTGGATGGCCTTTTGGATTTCAACTATTCATTCGTGCCTCCTCTTGAAGGTGCTTAGGAATGCACAGGCGCAGAAGCGCCGCCGCAATTCCAATAGCGGATGATGTGCTAGAACTATTAGCCTCGGATACGAGACTACATTGTATCTTTTTTTGTCTTTTCTTTGTGATTGGGCCCAGGTTTTTCAATTGTTCTTTTGTATCTGTTTTGGAGCATTGTTCTTGTTGTTTCTCCCAGGTTGAACGGTCTTTGCAATTATTTGTCTACTTCCATGATCAACGACATGGTATATCCCTAATCAGGCGACTCACGCGCCCACGACGGTCGGTTTTCAAGCGTACCGCATACGAAAAGGAGGATGGTACTGGATGAGGAAAGCATCTTTCTCCTCGACGATTTCATAATTTTGTGGCATCGAATCGCACAAATGCGGCTACAGGAGAGCAACATTGCGAGATTGTTAGTTTAGCTGGTTTATCGATGAAGCCCATCTCTGACCTTGCTCAGGTGTTTGGAACCGCTGCCGCTGTGTTCAGTCTTGTCGCATTGAGTTTGTTATACCCAATTCTCTTACTTGCCGACGTTGTCGTTTGCCATTGCCGCAGCCGTGCATAGCACTGAAAAGCTGAGGCTTTGGAGCGGGTGGCCAAGGTAACTCGCATCGCTTTTGTGCGGCTACCAATCTTGAACGACTGCAATCAGCCATCTCGCTCCCCCATATACGTTGATCACTTCCGATTATCGATGATCCATCTTGTCTGTTTCAAAATTCGCTACTCTTTTGTTCGACATGCTTTTGGCTATTTTGGGCAATGTAGGTATAGTTGGTTAAGATGGCAGTTAAAAAAAAATACCAATACAACAAGATAATTTCGTGATTGTAGACTGTTGAGGATATTAAGACGTTGCTTTTGCGGGTGAGGCGTTGCTTATTGGTTGGTCAATGAGCCTACGGCGAGCAGTGTCGCAGGAATCTCGCCTTTAGACGAGGCGGTACGAAGGATTACCAGAAACAGACAGAACATCAGAGCTGCCATCACTATCCAAGATGCGTAAAACATGAAACGTGACAAGATGACACCTGCACGGTCTGTTGTGTAAAGAAATACAGGCGAGAACCCCCCCGTATCAGCACGTATCCTCTACATGCCTTTTTGACCAAGGGCCAAGTTACTGCTAAAGCGCACGCCCTCGTTTACGTGCCGTGTCTGTAAGTTTCACGTCAAGACGTTGTGCAACCGTGTTTTGGAAAGAGCTGCGTAACTACGGATTACCTAGTAGCTTTTGCGCGACCTGACAAGAGAGACTCGGGACTGACAAAGTACGGATTAAGGAGAAGGAGGTTGTGTTGCACAAAGCAGTCACACCGCCAAAAAGGCCAAGTGCGCTCACAATCAAAGACGTAGCACAAGCTGTTAATTATTATTATTATTATTTTTTTTAAGTCTAGTTTAGCATGAGAGCGGCAATATGAGGCATCAAGCAGAAATAGAACATGAGCATCACGGCTGATGTGCAAGACACATGCGCTTGCGTCATTCTGAGAGCCAAAGTGCCCAAGTACACACACCCTTGCCATGGTTCATCCTTGATCAACCACGCTATACTAGCAGAACAAGTATATTTGCTTTCGAAACAGACTCTGGATTCTCGATGATAGAGGTCCAGGCGCCGGCCAACCACCCAGCCGTGTCGAGTCGTATCGTCGCACAAGAGCCACTCGACGGCAAGGCGCAAAGAACAACGCATCGCCAGCCACGATACTTTTTGTACAGTACAGACCGCTTATTTCTACTTCAACTTGTCTCTCGTCTGCATTTTATTTTAGGCCCATTGTCTAACTATTGACTTGGGGCCCTAAAAGAATGAATGTGAGTGCTGCTGGCAAGCCCCGGGATCCATCCGCCTTGGCCGGGGTCGCCCGCAGAGTCTCGAGGTCACAGGGTACCGCAAAAGAAACGGGCATCTAGACCGGACAAACTGTGAAGCCTCTTCTCCATGACTAAACCCGTTTTTAGGGCCCAGAATAGATGAAAACAATCATGTCATTACTGTATACATTGTCTGCCTTGGACTGGCTGGAGGGCGAACCAGACCGAGGCAACGCGGACGAGGTCTGAGTGGCGGTTGTCAACAGAGTTACACAAAAACTGCAGTGCCAGGCTGGCAAAAGAGCAGGTGCAGGTTACCGCGAGTTCTTCTCCCCCCCCCGCCCCCCTTTCTTGTTGAAACTCTGGCTTTGCATTCTTGTCCATGTCCTGCCGGTTGCCTGGCCGCCTTCCGGGGGGCCGAGTAAGCTTAGCGAACCTGGTGGCCCGGCCTGGGTCAATCTTTGGGCTCAAGACCCAGAGTATTCGTGGAATAGGCAAGTATCGGTATTCAGTGGCGTGTAAAGTATGACACTGGAGTGGTAGAGGCTGCTGTATATTTAGAATGCACTCAGTAGTGGTTCGGGCCGTCTAACTGCAAGCGTTACTGCTCATACATCAACATGTCTCTGATACCGTACAAAACCAAAGACATGATTGATCGACGCTTCTTTTTGGCTCGAGGCATCTTCTGGCTCCGAAAAGGTCCTCTCTGCGGCCTTGTGCAACGTCAAGACGGCCCCGATCCTCTGCAGTCCGCAAAAAGAGAGAGTGAGTGACTTTTGCTCAGACTCTGTACACACAAAGTGAAGAAGAGAAAAAAAAGTCTGCCTTACACTCTATGATGCAACATTGATGGTGGTTTGCCAAAAGGCAAAGTTATTTGGACCGTTTAGCGCAAATCATCGGCGCCCGGCCGGCCACATCGTGGGTCACAGGCGGTCTCGAAAAGCGGCCGCATACCCATTACAGCACTCACAGAGACGACGTCTGCCTTGGACTCAACCTCGCCCGTTTCGCATTTCAGCAGTGCAATGAACTCGGTTCAAGCCCAACAGATGGCTCTTTTCTTCCCATTCTCATCCCGCATCGCGAGATTATAGGATCCATTCCGGAAGCACCCAGCTGTCTGCCCGGCCGCAGCCCCCCCCCCCTGGCAAGGGACCACGTAATAGGAACAGAGTGTCTATTTTCGGGTCGTACAAATAACACAACCTCCATACCACAGAAACAGCCTCGTTGAGACAAGAAACCTAGTCCCATAGCTGGGCGGGCAGGCCCTGGCAGGCAGGGTGTGGCAAAGTCGTCCGTCCAATTGGCATGGCCCAAGGCAACCTCCCCGTCGAGCCATTATCGACCTTGTTCAAGGAACTTTGAGACCACCGGGAAGCGGGAGGGGGCGTGTACAGCAACGCTGTCAAGGTTTTGTGGCTTTCCCCTCCTTCGTGCAACCAACACCAGCCGTCGTTCCATCACGGATGCTGAGAGGGGAAAGAGATAGACCCCTGTTGTCTAATTCGCTCATACAACCATGTACAAGAGAGAAACAAGAAAAAAAAAAAAAAGCCTCTTCCTGGGCCGCACCTCCTGTCTCTGCCGGCACTCCTGCAGGTGTTGTGTGTGGACTTGTACCCGCAACTGCGAGGGGGCGAAGAGACTCGCCGTCTAGTGGAAAGAGATCGCTTCGGTATTTGTCCTGTCACGGACCTGATAACTGACAGCCACAGTAGCACTGGATGGAGTGTACTGGTCGCTTTGGAAAGGCTTAGATTTCAATGCGCTCGGGAGCTGTTGACGGCCACCTGCGGCCCTGAGCTTCGTCGCGAGATCCTGCCAGGAAGTAGCCAGATGTCTCCTGACGTGCTCACTGCTCAGTGCCCATATCCCAGGGTTTAATTTCCAATCCACCATGATAATACTCACAGATTGCGGAACGTGCGGGTGCCAGACCCAGTCGTGCCAAGAGGAGCCGACACCATCTTGTGACTCGCCACAAGCCGGCCGGAGTATCCTGATAAACCCCTCTGCCCCTCTGCTGTTTACGATGATCTTATTCATCCTAGTAGAGCGCCTCTTGCTTGGATACGAATGGAGCCAGACGACAAGGAAGAGTGTACTTGGGCTTGATTGAGAGCGAAAGCCACAGCAACTACCAGAACGCCATTTATTCCAGGGGGATTTAGATAGCATGGCAGCATCATCACGGCGTAAACAATCATAGACTAGACCTCGATTTGGTATTTGGTCCGTCATTCAACACAGATGGATGAGTCTACGGAGTAGCTCGTCGTTTCAAGAGCGGGGAGATGCACTTTTGTCCCCCTCTTCCCCAAGTGGCGCATGTGCTTGAAATTACAGCAAAACCTTGTGAATCGAGTAACCCGCCGCTAAGATGGAGGATTCTTTTACGATAAGCCGTGCACAGGTTAGGCTGTAGCCCTTGACTCGGGCAATAGCAGCGTCCCGAGTGCAGCTCCCGACTCTGTTGAGGCACAACTGCGGAGATGTGTGCCCGCAGACTATTGTGTTCGTACCGGTAGAGAGGACGCTGGGATATCGTGGCGTGCAAACCATGCGAGGAACCCCCTCCCCTCAAGACTAGGGCATGCGACCCAATTGTCTCTGCTGGCAGTCATCACTGATCACGCATTGTGGGCGGCTACGACGGGGGCCACGGCACGAGCCCACGCATCGAAAGCTTGGCCATCGAGGTTAGTTGGCTAGCAAGCTTCCTTTCGCCCGTGCCACGACTTTGAAGGCGGATCTTGCATACAACCGGGATACCTTGAGGAGGGGCCTGAGAGAGCGCCACCTAGGCAGGCCAACAAGGGAGCAATCAGGCTCCCCGTGGATACCAAGGGAGGATGGTGAGAGCTCGCTCGCCACACTATACGTATGAGCAGCGTGGAAGTGACCTTCCTAGCGAGATGCGGTTCTAAGCGCTTCTAGTTGGCGAGCCCATGTACGCGTACATGGCAATACCACTCTGACTGAAGCTGGAGCCGGCGGTAGCGCGACTGTGTTGGGCCAAGCTCACTCGGGTTTCGCGCGTGCGGTAAAGTAGTTCAAAGAGCTGAGAGGAGAAGAACTCTTTTCTGATCTGCAGTGCATCTGTGCTGGGCGGCTGCGATTGACAAGGGGGGGCGTGATGCAACATCACCTTGGACCAGATGTGCCGCCGCAAATACGCCGCGAGCCGGGCGCTTACGATGAGAAAAGAACCAATGCAACTCAACCGTGAGGTGGAAATGGGCCAACAAAACACGGTGAGAGATTCCAAATCATGGTTCGACGAGATATGTGTCTTCAGGAAGCAATTGCCGAGACTTTGTCGCCGGCTTGTCTGAGTGAAGCGGAACTGTGCAAGAAAAACATCGTCAACGGCACAATGTAGTAAGTAGTAGCTCCACCTTTTGGTCTGACCGCCTTGGAAAGAGCGCTCAGTCGGTAGGTCGTGAGGATGACGAAAATAGGAAGAAAGTCCAAAGAGTAGGTAGATACCATGTCAGTGCAAGGGGCTCGTGGCTGGTCCTGGAAGGTTCCTGCCATGTCCGAGTTCGCACGTTTGCTGTTTCTAACACGGTAAGCCCCAGATAACAAGATTGTTCCTGCTCCGTATTGAGTTTCCGATATTGTAGACTTTCAACCGCGAAATCGAAGCAAGAGGCTACAAGTACAAAAGAGTTGTCTGTGGCGCGGGATCGAAGGCGTGGTGGTGGACCGGAAGCGGGATGAGAAGCCGGATTGCAGCACGCCACAGTGAGAATCAGCGATCTGCGTTGGATAGAATGACTGTGGGAAACAAAAGGTTATACAGCAGACATGAAAGATGCTGGTCATGATAGATGGCTTTGTCTCTCGCGGGTCGCTCGACGGGCGCAGTGTTTGCATAGGGCCCTGCTCAAAAGCCACGCACAGCTGACAGCATATCGGCTGCGTTGGCATTGCATCACGATGTACAGATTAGACAGGACAGAGTCGATCGGAATAAAATAAATCGCTCACAATACTCGTAGAGGAATTGTGATCAAGTGTTGACAAGCAAAGCGAATCAAGGAAGGGCTGTAAACGCGCGCGTGCAACGTACATGCAGTGCCCAGATTGACTCTGGCTGGCATCTGACATGGACTTTCCATTGGCTGAATTGAGGAGGGGGAGAAATCAGTTCTACCAGTAGTCTCCAGCAGGTACGCAGGGTATCCGTAATGTCGTCGGAAAGAACGTGCGTGGGAGGAGTACAGGAGAGGAGGGGGGGGGGGGAAACCGGGGACAAGGTGTATGAAAGAGAGAGAGCGCGTGAGAAAATGACAGCCAGGCCAGTAAGGGGGGGGCGGAGAGGGGAGTTCGAGGGCTGGGATGGAAAGAAGAGGGGATCAAGGAAAACGCAGAGTGTACGGAGTACTCCGTACCCAGAATGCAGTGGTGGAGCGGACCAGTGGGAGGGGGCGTGTGTCACATCATGCCCCACTATGATCCTTACTAGCGTGTCCCGGCAATCTGGTAAGCTAAATTAGCGCGGTGGAGCCTCATACTACGTTTTAAGTGGTCGGCTACGCGAGTTGACCCAGTAGTCTCCTGTCCCTGCTCCCCCCGTTTCTGTTTTCTTTGTCCTTTCGGGGGGAGGGGGGCGAAGCTTGGAGGTCAAGAAAAATTCTGAGCACTACCGAAGCTCGTTGAGATATGAGGGCCCGGACTTTTGACAATACGGGAGTTCGTTGATGAGGGGCGGGCGGACAGAGCATAGCGGGGCGTGACGTGCGGGTGTGCTTGCCATTTCGCCGAAGCCACCACGCCGCCCACCCACCACCGTTGGATTTCTTTAGCATCTTACTGGTAGGGCACTTTGACTTGCAGCAGCGCTATGGTGGGTACTAAAGAGCCTGTGGGAGACATCATTACCGAGGAAGCTTTCTTCAAAGGAGCGGCTAAAAGTTTTGCTATCACTGTTTCGATGTGATTTATCCGTCTAGGGCTTGGTGGAAGGATTGCGACTCTATCCCGGTCAGAGACGTGCCAAGAAAAATCAAGAAATTATTTGCGTGGTAGCGTGGCCAGTCAAGCTTTTGACATTCCTGCGTAAAAGCGGCGACGGTTGGAATCTCAGACAAGGCACCGGCCTTGCCGTCGCCTTGTGTTGCTCGCTATGGCTCTCTTTGGGTAGACCAGCAGCCGAGATTCCAGCTGCAATTGACCTGCAGACTCCACAGGGCTAACAGCCCTCTATGCTTCCCTGGCAGCGACAACCTAGCGGTGTCGCGTGGGTATCACATACTTGCTACAGATGATAACGTTCGTATCTACGGTTCACAAAACGAGATATGAACTTGACTATGATCCTCCACTAGAGATCATATCTGCATCTAGATGTTTCTGTTTACATTGCGGGTTCAAGTAATACCTGGATAAGCTCAGTCTTGGCACTGTAGAAAGGATGGATGGATACCGATAGCCTGACTCTGCACTGGTTCCCAGATGTAGCAGAAGTGCTGTGAGGGGGCCGATTGTGGTAAGTTTGTAGGGCTGACACGACCGATAATACAACTTGATGGGGGCAAAATCGATCTGGGAAGCGGCGAGGCCTGAGGTCGTGCTCCGAGGCATTGGAGTTCGAAATTAGGGCAGGCTTGGCCCCCGAAGTTGGTCTTATCAAAGATGGCAGATGAGGCTGCTGAGAGGCGTCGTCAAGTGGTGATTGGCTCGAAATAACAGCACTCATGAAAATGATGGCTTGTGTTGGGTGAATCACGGCAAGAGTTGGGCCCCGGACTTGCGAGAGTGCTTGTTAGTTGGCTCTCTCAAAGATCGAGACTTGAACAAAAGGTGGGAGCTTTCTTTGATCATGAAGGACGGGAAGCCGCATATGTACGAGGTACCAGATGTGGATGAAGACTTTTTGGTTGGACCGCCCCAGCAGGGCCAGACAACCCCCGCCAAACGTACCAGCAGCCTGCATCCCGCCAAGGATGATGTTGGCATATGCCGGTTGAAGCGCAACAAAGTGAAACCCCGCTGTTTATTATTGGATAACCTCTAACAAGGTGGTACAATAATGTTGTAAGCGTCGCCTAGATGGGCAAAAATGCAGCATGTAGTGATGCACAATCCTGCTAGCACAGATGAAGTAAAGGGCATATCTGCCTTGTTCTACGTATATCATAACGAACTGCTGTCTAGCGAGATGGTCAGCACTAGGCAGACTGGCGAGAGTGCAAATGCAGCCAGCGGCTATCGCACCAAGCCGCGGCAAGATCAGCGGCATGAGCGGGCATAAGACAACCGCGGTAAAGATCGGTCGTCGTGGGATCAATGTAAAAGTGTGCAATAAAGGAGTCTTTTGCTAAAAAAAAAAAAAAAAAAAAAAAAAAAAAAAAAAAAAAAAAAAAGGAAATTTATCAGCATTTGCTAGTTGGCTCAGGGTCTGTTGAGCGGACCTTGGCTCCGGTCAGCGGAGAAGCGTATAGCCGTACTCGAATCCTTGGCCAGACACTGCCGGGAGCAACAATCGACGGACGAGCAGCCAAGGATATTTCGATTCTATGATATGGCTTCCGCGATCATTGTTGCAATATTGATGAGTCAACGCCCAGGGTATCTTGATTCCAGCTTATTACCGGTGGTGATGTTGGGGCGGTGGAACTGCACCAACATGCGACGTATGAGTAATAGGCAGGCGGTGGACCACCAAAGACTACTCCGTAGATTCAGGGCATATACCCCCGAAAACCCCTGATCCAGGCTTGGGGCTGCTATTAGGTAGGTATACTGGGTACGGAGTACAGATTATTCATCTTGGATGATATTATATTGGTACAGATTACGGATTAATCTGTACAGCGAGGTCCAAGTGGGCTATTATTATTAAAGTGGGCAGCTGCGAAAGGCGCATGGTTGCCTTGCTTCCTTGTTTGCTTGCGCCCCAATCCACATTTGGTGTCTCTCTGCTTGCACAGGTTGACAGGTCAACAAGCTGCTGACCCCAAACGCCTCTTCCACCGTACCATTGCCATCGACCATCGCCCGCCGCATGGCGGTTCTTTCGATCCAAGCCCACGATCATCTAATCACGCACTGCCCTAGCCGAGCTCTCGTCGCCGGTCCATCGCTTCCTCGACAGCCTCGCTTACCGCAGCTCTTGCGTTTGTGCGCCAACGAGCAGGCTGGCAGCCGTCTCTATTCTCTGGTAAGCTATCCGTAGTCATCACTAGATGACACAACAAGTCGCCGTATCTAATTTTGCACAGGCCTCAGGCCATATCCGTCCCTTGAAAAGTGTGTGCTTTTACGTTACATGCATGCAATGTCGACCAAGCCTCGCCATGTCGGTGCCACCGAGCCGTCACCTCTGTATTGGTGTATGCCACCATCAGGCCAGGCAAAGAATACACTTCTGCCACTGAATGTCTGGGTACTGGCAGAAAACTGCGTCTAGTTCAATGCGCAATTCTTAGGTATTGCGTAGCGAATGTCTCGGCCTGTCTGCAACTCTATTCTTTGAAAGCCACTGCAACATTGATCGACAAACAAAGACGGATACAACTGTCCGCTGCCACAAGCCCCTTCTTCTCAGCCCGTCCGCCTCTCTTACTCTCCAGAATGAAAATGGGGGCAAGGAGCAGCGCGGGCGCCAAATCTTGCACCCACAACGGCTGCAAGAGCCAGCACAGTTACCAAACCCCGCGGCAGACGCCATACCAGAACTCGTGCGCAATGGACAAGAGTAAAACTTGCACCGAGACTCAATCTAGAAAAGGCAGCCGCAAAAACGGCACATGAGGGGCTCAGTCCAGTTGCTACATCAAAAGCAGTCTTTTCAGGGTCGGCTCACTATCCTATCACCCTTCATAACCAGCTGAGTTGTGTAGAGACGAGGCAGTGGCAAATTGCTTGAAGCCAGTAATGACCAGCCTCGTAGCGCCCGCAAAATGCGCTTGTCGGCCACTGCCCACTCACTAGCCGCTCAATGACGAGATGGAGCAAGACAATTGTCACTCTAAACGCTATGTCTCGAAGAAAACAGGTACAATTGCGACAAGATACTTCTGGAATGAGTCCCCGCCATTCTGTTGCTTTGTGCACCTTGACAGGAACCGCGGCAACCGTTTCTCGTAAACCGGCGGCGCTTTGCTCAAGAGTCAAGGAGCCCAAGCCACAGGCTTCTCCCGCACTTTCCGCACTTTCCGCCGGATTTGTCAGTTTACGGTTTCGGCGTATGTTGCGCCTGACTCGAGGCCAACGTTCCTCGGATTGCCTTGATCAAAGAGGGTAGATCAGTCTTCTTCTCCAGCCCGTCTAGTGTCAGGAGAAATTGGCGTTTGGTGCCTGGATTACCAACTTAGTGCGCCAGCGACATGCCCCAAGAGAAGCCAAAAAAAAGAGAAAAAAAAAGGGAAGAAAAGTCCTATTTAGGGGGCAGAACGGGAGCTTATCCACTGAAATGCGACTTTTCAAGCCTGAAAGACAGCAGAAAAGGGAGAATAGCGATACTGATACAGGCCTGCTCGCCAGACATGGTCCTAACGCGACACCACCACCATCACCCCTGTTGTTCTCTCGGACTTATTATTTTATTATTTGTATGGCCTGCTCAGTGGCCTGAACAGTCTTGGGGTTGTCTCCTTGGAGGTGGGTACCAGTCTGCTGCTCAGCGGCTATTGCAGCATTGCTGCTCGCTGATGCTCATGCATGACAGTCAGCCTTTTGTCTGGCTCCTCGCCGCCGCTCTCCGCTATTCACTCGCCCCTCAGGCCCCCCTCCAGCTGCAGCTACAGCTTCAGTCAGTCGTCAGTCGCCAGTCGCCAATCCCCGTCGCTTCTGCGCTAGCACATCGCCCGCGCCGCACGGCACGATAGCAGGACCATGGCGGCTTCGGTGCCCCATTGTGGGTGCTTGCAGCTCACTGCCTGACCTGATAGCCCAGTACTGATACAAGAACTGGCGAGTCCACCTGCAAGTAGGTATGCTTCCACGCACACGCCCACGCTCACGCCCACGCCCCATGCCCACGCCCACCCCCCATCGTCCTCGCACGACACCCCCGAGGTACCATGGACTTTCTTGAGTACTTGGAGATCCTGGTCTCAATGTGCAAGGGTACTGCAGGCCGTCCCAAGCCAGGGACGCCGCGCCCCCATTCTTGCCTCGATACTAATAGGCAGATTGTCGCGGCTTATACATACAAAAGACGGCCGCCGGACCTCTCGTTTTCTGTCCCGCGTGAACCTCTTTCTTTCAATCACCCCTCCTTGCGCCTCTCTCTTCTGCCTTACCCATACTCCACTGGGTCTGCTTAGACCTATACTGGTGGCCACAAAACCCATAAAGAGGCAGACTTGTCTCTCGCCCACGCTACCGATCTCGGGCAGCTTCTCTTTGCCGGCTTCCTGTACCCTCTGCTCGATTCAGCTTGGCTGGTTTAATAACTGCCGATACACCCCGAAAAAAAGCTCGCATCTCCTTTGCAGCTCGCACAGCAATCTTGTCTGCCATTAACACAGATAATTGACCTTGGAGAATCAGTGCAGCCCCAGCTTGTCTACACAGCGTCACCACGCCTCAACTCCCCAGCTTCGTAACCCGGCCGCAATCATGATCGAAGCGACCGGCATGGAGCATCTACAACCCGGCACCAGGCACCCCGATCCTATGGATATTTCGGATTCGTCAACCACGGGAGCTTCTCCTCGTGCTTCCACTTTCCCCGAACTCCTCCCTTTCGCTACAGTACGTTTTCTCCGCATCAGCTTCATTGCCTTATTTAGGTGGCAATGAGCGTCTAGCTCTTACTTACCCGCATTTTCTTTGATGCAGACTTCTTCTTTTCACATGGGAGCCGACTGCAGCTTGCTTCTTAGCCCGGTTTCATCCGTGGCCTCACCACCAATGCAGCATGTTGTAAAGCAATACGCCATCTTCGCCGACACCGCGCTCGCCCATCTACCTAGCCCTCCCAACAGTGGCAAGATCTTTTACCCCCATTGGAACACGAGCTTTGCTCTAGATCAAGGACCCGGTCCTAACGACGACGTCGCGATTCCCCCAGAATTCTATATGCAAGAGCGCTGCACTCCAGATCCGGAGTCGTTCCTCGGCAGTTACACTCTGGCTGATGCGACCCAGTCGGCCCTGAACCAGCCTGCTCACTACTTTGCGCCCGTCCCTCATCTCGGCAGCAACGGCCCTCCCATGGTGCATAGCGGCACCGTGCAGTCCGGGGATAGCCCAAACACACTAGCGACATCGTCTGAAGTGAAGACACCGGGCGACGCGCCTACGGCTGAGATGGTCACCCCCAAGAGAAGTTCGAGGAAGAGCTCAGTTTCCACTACTCCAGAGGCGAAGAAGCAACATGACGATTCTGAGGCGCACGACGATACAGACTCTGATGAGGCTTATTCTAGCTCCCGACGCGATAGCAACGCCCAAGGGAGAAAGTCGAGGAAGCGTGCGGCTCCAAAGAGACCTAGCGCCTCACGCACCCCCACAGTCGATATTTTGGAATATCATAACTGCTTTGGTGATCTCGTTGCACCTCAGCTCAAAGAAAACTGCCCTGAAGAAGAACGCTGCATCTTCATGTCACGATTCAAACACCGTAACAAGAAGGGTCAGGACATGTGGGAGAGCATCCAGGAAGACTACTATAACGAGTTTCAGAAGGAGTTGTGCAAGGAGACACTTCAGATGAAGCTCACTCGGGGCCGTCCCAGGTATATCCTATGGAAGCCAGAGGATGTAAGTGTAACATGGCTTTGAAAAGGAAAAGTAACAAAATGCTAACTACAGTGATTTAGGAAAGCATTCTCACGCAAGCATGGATTAACACGGAGCGCAACCGATACAAATTTATTTTGGATGAGTTCTACAAGCTCGGAGGCTCACGCAACATGTTCCTTAATCCTGGCGACATTGAAGTCAAGGCAGTTGTTGACCTTGGGCTCGAGGAGGAACTCTATGTCGAAGGCGTCAACGAGATGGAAATTCGGCGTCGCTGCCGATTCTTGGCGGGCAAGAAGAAGGCGGGAAACAGAAACGCAGAAGAGCCAGGCATCTCATACAGGGGTCCCTCCCTGTTTGGCCGGGTGATTGACGAGGACGAAGTGATTGACCAAGTGGTGGCCCAGCAGCTGAACGGAGCGACACGCAAAACCTTTGCCGCGCGACGCAAGCGGCAAAACGCAAAGCCGACCAAGGGCCCAAAGAGGCTTAAGCTGGAGAGAGAATGAGTCGATATTGGTAAATTTGTCGGTTGCGTTTCCCTTTTCAAAATCCCTTTCACAACTTGGACGACTAGACTGCTTCATCTTCCCAAAGAAGAAACCTTGCCATTCTTGACGATTTAATTTTATCCCTGCACGGATCCTGATGTTTTTGATTTTTACCTGTTTATGTTTGTTGGTTTGTTTGTCTGTTTACTTGTTCTTGTACTAGCGAGCACAGCTGGCTTGGGAGCTTGTAGTGTCATGGCCTGGTTGCTGCTTGCTCGGTAACGGCGTCTTGGAAGTAGGGGCAGGCCGGCTTCGAATGGGGAGGTTTTTTTTTTTATCTTCACTCGCTAGCCACAATCGTTCTTGTCGAATTTGATTCAAACTGAGCATCTTGTCGTACTCAATAGTCTGCTGGGACACGGCAACGGATAGAGCAACAAGAGCCCCCAAGCTGGGGCCGAGATGGAGGGCGTTGTGATGGGGCTGACCAATGAATGCCTGGGTATATTTCCTGACACATGCCATTCGGGTCTATTTACAGCAGCCGAGTAGGGGGGGCAGGGACTAGGAGAAAAGTTTGTGCTTTGAATCTACCCTTTTCTTTTTCATTCATTCTTTTCTTATTCGTTTTTTTTTATTTATTTTTACGGGTACAGATTCTTTCATGATGGAGGTTGAACGCCACGATTCTCCACACGCACAAACTCCACAGACGTAGAACATATCCACTTGTGCTATTAACACCCCCCCCTTCTGGTTCGCGCGATGGGGCGTTTGGTTGCGCCCGCTGCCACCACCGTTCGGACCCGAAACGAGGGGGAAGAGATTCTTCCAGGATACCGCAAAATAAAACCACGTGCAAATGATTCCGGATATTTTGCAAAAAGAGAGAGCGCGCGCGCCCAGATTAAGAGCTGGCATGCGAGCCAAAAGGCAAGCTCCCGTCCGGGGGGGAGGGGGGGGGGGGGGACGAATAAGGCAACTCGCATTTTCGACCGAACCACCACCCATCAAATCATCATGCCATCCGCTTCACAGAGAATTGTGGTGTGCGTGCTGCTGCACCCCCTTTCCACATCTTGGGCCTGTAAATAGCGACGTGCAGGGAACAAGGGATCCCCAACCTGTGCGCGCCGTGTCTTGTGCCCATGAAGCAACGGCCGGATAGTAGTAAATACTTGTCATGTTATTTCTGAGGGCGCGATGCGATGGGATACCGACTATGTGGTAAATGAGAGGGAGCGGTGCAGCCAAAATGCGGGCGGAGCAATAATAAGAGACAAAGAATGCGGTGTCATTGGGGAGGGGGGGGGGGGGGGGCCTTGCGCGCGTGAATACGGATGCAGAGCACGGAACAAGTTGATGTCGTCTCTATTCTTGCACTTGTCGTCTATTGCTTTGAATCAAAGTCGTATTTCATCAAGCAACGTTATAGACTTGCGATCTACGTGGAGCGCCAAGTAGATACGGCCAGATCCAAACGGGTTGAGCGGGCGGCGGAGGCGGGCGGGCGGGCGGGCGGGCTGGAGATTTCAACGGCAGCCACCCATGGCCTTGGGGGCCGGTACACGCCATTTTTTGCAGCGCATACGAGGAGAAAGTCCCGGTGACAACAAAGAAAAGGACGACAATCAGCAACATGTTCGAGTCTAATCCGTATGGCGCGGCGGATGGGCGGCGGGCGGCGCATCGAGTGTGTATTTGGTTTGCCCTCGTGTGTGCAGCGCTGCATCGGGCCACCTTGGGACTAGTGCGAGATGTCGTGTGCTGTCTTTGCTATTGCTGTCTTGCTACCTTATTTAGTCTATTATAAGTTAGCATCTGCCAGGTTCCGTGTGACAGGAGGGTTGAAGGGTCGCATTTTCCGCAGCAACAAGGCTGAAATGGTGTCAGGCATGTCTTGGCCCTGCCTGGGGAAAAAGGCACTCAAAACTCAAAACTCGTGTTTGCACTTGCACTGTAACGCTGTTGCAGCTTATTTTTGCACTCTGTACGGAGTACCGTAGTCGTCGTCACAGCGGGCCAAGCAAGACACGCCTTGAAGTTTGCGCGACGGGAACCTATGTAACTTGGTACTAACTAGCACCCTTTGAGACCCGACATCAGGGTCCTGTTTACCACTCAGAGAATACCTAGCGATGCTCAACATGGTGCCCTGTCCACTCCGAGTCCAGTCCCCGTAAGTACGTCATCTCCCATGTCATGGACAGTTACTTGACCTGCTCCTTTCGATTTCTCCTGCAGCACAAGGTGCCACACCAACTTTGGCCCCAGCTGTTTTTCATTGCTTCTGCTTCCATGTTATTATCTGCACACCCAAGTACTTTCTGATGCCTTGTCATTTCTTTGACGTGTTGCTTGTGCAGGCATCCAGCGGCTGGGCGCATCCATGGCCTTTACGAGCGGCTGCATTCATATTTAGTCAACCAGAAGCAGTCCTAGACTGCACTCCACCACAGTACCCCACAAGATATCGCGCTTGCCAGGGCCAGTGCATCCAGATCAGCTAGTCTTTCTTGCCCAAGCTCGCCAAAGCCACTGACCTGCTCCATCGTTTGTTGTATCGACGGTTTCATATTCCTGCAACTGTGGCTTCAGTCCTCCGAATTAGCCCAAACTTGTGCCCGGGGACTTGCAAACCCCCCGTGCTGTCATGGCCATGTTGCTATTAATACCGTTCGTTGCTACGAATTGCCCTCAAAGAAACCAGCATGCAAGAGTCCATCGATATTTTGCCGTCTTGTTATCAAGCCAACTTTGGCTTTGGTGTTGCCCTTTTCTGGCCTGCTGAGCGGCTGAATGACACGATATGAACGTTGTTTCTTCAGCGGGAGGGTGGCAGCATAGTTCGGTGGCAGGCCATCCAGCGCCTGCTTGAGACGGCCGAGACGCTCCGTCACCAGAACCCCGCTCCGGAAAGCCGAAACGAGTTGGCCAAACGACAAAAACGTGGAGTTGGCAGTCACAGGGATCGACATAGAAGAATCTCCGCGTGTGAGCATTGCGCGATTGTATTGCCACAGAATCCGAGTTTTTACTTGGGCAAGTGTTTCTTAATCAGAAGCTTGCCCTGCATGGAAGGGCCTGAAGTACTGGTCATGAGGCCCTAAAGGACGGGAAATAAATCCTTTATGGCTTCCTTCCTTCAACCTGATTAGTCCTGGTGTTGGCACCAAGATGATGCGCGACAAGGAAAGAAAGCCGAGGCTCTGCAGTCGAGGAACCTTCCGCAGGCACCGAATTGGTGCACATTGTCCAAGTCCGTTCGTGTGCATGATGCATGTCTCTGAACGGCATGGTTGGTCAAGATAGTTGGCTTGAAATCTGTCAGACTCTGTCTTTCGGCCAGCGGCACTGCCTTACTGGGTTCGTGGCTTTTGCGCCAAGGGATCCAGCAATGTCGGCACCGGCTGAGGGCGCTGTGAATTGTGGCTTAGTCCATGTTCGCGGAAGCAACATCTCAAGCCTACGAAAATCAGACTCGCGGCTCAACTTTGACCAGAAGCAAAAATCAGAGGGCCTAGCAGACGGCGCCAGTGTCAAAAGGTCTGCAGCAGAGGTTGCCATCGGAACCTCGTTTAGGCGGCAATTGTAGGCAGTGGAGCGTTATGCTTGTCCGTTGCTGAGCCTTGATCAAACTGTATCAAACGCCACGTTCGGAAGGTCACAAACAGGCTCTGTTACAAAACACACCCTCTCGGGATACTGCGTGCTGGACGAGGTGGATCGCGTCACAAGAGTACCTCAGAGGCGTTAGGTCATGCAGGCTTGGACACTGCGAGAGAGAAGAGGCGGACGGTCGAGAAACATTGGCGGGTGAGACGGAAAGAAAATTTATCGATGGAGAGAGGCGGCTTCGGCAGCGATAAATGGTGGCGCGAGCAGCTGATGGAAGAGAAGAATGAAGAGGATGAAGGGGGGATGAAGCTGAGGGCGCTACGAGACCCGACTGGGATAGTGGTCAGTGCGTTGGGGAGGAGAGCAAGCGGCAACCGCCCAGGTTGACGCAAGTTGACTTATCACAGACCATTGACTGAGGCCAGCCAGTCTGCCAGTTCAACTTCAACTACTCTAATCTGCACAAGGCGCTAAAACACCTGATTGGCAGCTCATGTGCTTGCGTGCTTTATTATTAGGCTGGTAGCCTCCGCTAACTTGCGGGTAACTAGCCACTGCCTTGCCGCCTAACTATAGGTAACTAAATACTAAGTACATCCGTAATCCGTACACTTGTGCTAAATACCTAGGTACCTAGGCCGAGTACCTACCTAGGTGGGGAGGCACGAGTAGTTCCAGCCACAGCGAGAGCCACACCCACTTTGTGTTTATTATTAGTCTCCATTTCCATCTTGGCGTCCACTCCACGTCGCCGACCAACCAACTAGTTAGTTGGTTGGTTATTCTCGCCGTTGGCTCGATCCTTTCCCCTTTTGTATCCCTTTCCCGGGCGCATCGTGAACGGTCCGTATTCACTCAAGCCCCCAAAGTACTTGGGCCCCCGAGTCCCATCTGCACGCCCCTCTTGTGCCAGCCACTCCTGCGCCCTGATTGCTAAACATTTCGTAATAGTACTATCCATTGTCAACTGCTCCTATCCGCTACTGACCCTTGTTCTAGTTTTGACTCGAGAGAAATTATGAGAGCCAACAATTTGTCTTTGGCAAAAGATCTGCGATCCTTCTCCACTGCATGCAGCGTCGTTTGATTGTTACCTCTGTCGTACAAACGCCAGAGCTATTCATTCTCCTGGTTGCGCATGGCCAGTCCCGGAAACTCAATAATATCCAAAGTGCAGTTTGCCTATTTATTCCGCTCAGCTGAGGCTCCTCTCGAACCCACGGCCTTGCTCATGCATTGCTAATCTGTACAACATTCTGCCAGGACTCGCCTAATAGACTCTCGCCACTGGAGAATCTGCCAAATATATCCCAACGCCAACGCTTGGCCCCAGCCTTCCGTCCACGATCTGGCAGACCATGTGGATCAGAAAGCCGCAGGGCTTATTCAACACGTGATTCGATCAAGTTGCAAGCCTAGCTGCCGTCTTCACGATGAGCCATGTGGGCGTGATTAGCCTCGACACTACTCCGTAGTTGCCAGTTCGTTTGACTGGCAAATTACAGGACGGCCACAAGTATTGCCCGACGGCTCAAACCAGGGGGCGTGAAAAGCAAGGGCATAGCAACTGCGTCTTTTGAGAGCCATATTTGTTCATTGCATTGAAAAATTTCTTCATGTGGCGTGCTTCTCAGCTTTGTGGATTCTACGAGACAGAGTTATGGCGGCAATCGGCACGTAAAATACCACCAGCCTACCGAGTACATTAACTAGCATATTTCTATAACATGGGGGTTCCACCTGTTAGAGCTAACATCCAAGTTATAGTCTCGCCCAATATGAACAACAATATTAACAAGAGCGCGCCCACCTGCGACACGTTCGGAAGCCCGACACCGGCCGACAAGTTATGGACACGAACTAATCCGTAGGCAGGGCTAGTTAGGACTAGGACTATCGCCAGAGAAGCATCTGCTCTCGGCTCCAAGCTAGCCCCAAAGCCCCTAGTCATCAACTCCAGCAAAGATTGCTTGGGGAGCATCCCGCACTTTCCGCAATGTACGCACAACCCCGTTGACGCGTGCTGGCCCACCGATGAAAGTTGCTAGTTTATTAGCTTCTTGTGCACCAGTGTCAACTACTGGCACCGATGCAAAATGGGGTCCGCTGCTGCAGTATGGCTGGTCTCGGTCGAACAGCTCAGTCAGATGCCGAGCTTGAGAGGAACAGGCTACGCGCCACATCAAAAGGTCAAAAACTCTGTTCATGAAGCCCCAATGGACCCCTTGATGCTTGACTCAGGCAGAAACGCCTTCCGGACGCGGAGGTCCCCGCGCCGGACGTTGCAAGGCGAATGTAACGCTTCTCGGCACGTTCTGGCAGCCTAAAGGGCCCAGCTGAGCCCACATGCCGTGTTCCGCCTTGATGCGATATTGACTCCCCAGCATTGGGGAAATATCGCAAGTACTGGTGACTTTCAGACTTGTACTGCACCAGCATTGAGGGGGGTGCAGCTGAGTCTTGTTCCCCTTGTCAAGCCGGAGGGCTTGCACGAAGCGGGCCGTGCTAGCATTGTTTGATGGGTAACCAAACATGAATGCATCATCACAACAGCTTTAGTATACCTCTTCGAGTATATAGGCACGCCCGTCGTCGGCTTCGGCCCCAATGCTGGGTAGTGCCTGCCAGAACTCTTGGGGGGGGGGGCTTGCTAGCACGGCTAGTGCGGAATCCCGGGGCCAAGCAATATTTAGCTGTCGTGGAACTTTGGTCTGAAGTGACTTGTACGAGGGATATGCCTGCTCCGTAGCACTGACTTGTCGGCCTCTCGGGGACTCTTGGCACGCTATTGCGCTTCAGGAGATTGCTGCAGTTTGGAGATTGCTCTAGCGGCAGTCATATGAGAAGAGGCGGCAAGGAAACCGGTCAGGGACGGGGGTTCGCCCACTGGAGGCACTAGGCTCAAACATGACGAGTTTTTTTTCGAGATTCGGGGCTTTCAGTCAACTAACTAACTGTATTTGCAATGGCTTGTTGGTGGCACGGGTACTCCGTACTAACTAGGCGAACGCACCAAGCATGCTAAGCAGGAAGTTGTACCGCGACTGAAGCGGAGTAAACTCGGGGAACTCGGGAAAGTTTCTTGCCTCAATAACGCTCGCTATTCATGTATTTTGACGACAATCGATTGTACTTGGGGCTAGGTGTATTTTCTCCGGTGGCGTCAAGGTTGGGCGATGTAACAACAGGCAAACTAGCCGACGGCAAGAGAAGGAAACAATTGACAAGCAAAATGCTTCCTCCCGTTTTATTCCCCGGAAGCCTGTCCCACTTGGCTGAGCTTTGACATGCTCTTAGGCCGGAAATGGGTGCCATATTTACTTGTTAGAATAGAATTAGTAGGGCATCGTCATGGCAAGGCATCCATCTACCCTCTTTGTTCTTTGGAGACGTCAAACAACAATGTATACATACTTGCCAAGACTGTGACAGCTGTTTTCATGCTAGTCCTCAAACTTGCAAGCCGTTTCTTTTGAAATTGTCATTCATGCTGGAGGCCACCCAGCTGGCGTAATCCAAGGCTGCTTTGTGGCTAGCTTTATAGCAAGTAACTAGGTAACAGGTAGGTACAGCCACCTATAAAAAGTCTTTATTTATAGCCTATTTTATACTAAAACTTATATCTTTTATAAATCTAATATAAATTATATAAAATACTTATTAAAATTCCTCTTAATATATAATAAATTTTTTACTTAAAATATACTATATTTAAAAATAAATTTTTTTTATATAATAATTATAAAATTATATTATTTTAAAGTTAAAGAAAAAAAAAAAAAACTATAATAAACTTATAATAACTTATAGTAAATAGCGATTTTTTAAAAAAGTTAATTTTTACTTTAATTATTTATTATAATAAGGGAAACTTTTAAAAAAAATTATAAAATTTATATATAGTTAATAGATAATAAAAAAAAGTATAAAATTATTTTTTTTAGAATTTTAATATAAATACTTAACTTATTATTATCTTTTAAAATAGTAATATTTTAGTATAAAAGTAGCTCCTAGTAAAGGCTTTTTATACCCTGCTGTACCTAGTTAGTTACAGGCTTACAGCACGCTGTACCTTGTGGAGTGCTGGTATTCGTATACAACGGAGACGCATAACCGTTTAGTAGCGTTTTACTATTTTCTCATCACTTTATTCTTATTATTCTTCTATTCATATTGATTTCTGCCTTTTCCCGTGCCTTTTGAGCGGGACAAGCCACGCTCGCTTGGTCGTTCTTATTCGCTTGTCTCTATTGTGACCAGCTTCTTCATTGGGCGATCGTGGCGCTTTGCACCGCACACCCTGCGGCGCCCTGCCCACATTCCCCTCTTTCCCGCAGGTCATCAAGTATTTTGTCCGTTTGGATAATTGGCTCGGTTCGAGTTCTTTTTTGCAGTTCGCGCGCGCTCTCCTGATGCCTCACGCCATTGTTTCTCATGCGGGGTCCCTACTCGCCTTTGGTCCCCGGATGCGCCCTGAACAACACCGAGCATGCAGCCTAAATACCGCACCCGCCCTGGTCATGTACAAGTGTCTCGTACGTGTACGTATACTTGTTACCCGATATCACAGACGGAGAGGGGGCGGGGGAACCTGTCAAAACAGGTCCCCGGTGATCGCCTTCTGCGCCGCCTTTTCCCACGTCATGGTCTCCCCCGTCTTGAACAATGAAAGACTACGGCAATGACCGGCTGTTTTACGACATGGGCAGCCAAGTTTCGGGGCCCCAGCTGAGAGGCGCAGTAAAAAGCAAAGCGTCAACATCTGACGGCAGAGTTCCGCGCTCCCTTCCAATCATGATTTAACCGCTCCCCGGGCCACGGCTCCGGCCAGGGTCCGCGCCATCTGGACAAAAGAACCATGGGAGTGAGCACAGCGCATCGCACTCGCAAAAATAAACAAATAAATAAATAAATAGACTAGACTTAAAGACTAAGTAGAAGAAAGAGGATTTAGTATTAAGCGTAAGGTTCTCTTCTTCCACTAGGGAAAGACCTCGTCTATATATAGGTCTATAACCTAGTATTATAAACGCTACTATATAGATATAGGGCTAAGCTAGACTACTAGGGTAGGTATATATATAGCCTAGTTAGTATATAAGGTTATATAATAGCTTATTAGAAAAAAAGAACTAATTAATAAGCTTTTTTTTTAATTAAAAATAAGTTTAAAAATAAAGTTAAGAAGATTTAGTATAAGTATAAAAAAGTCTAAGTCTAAGCTAAGACTAAAATAGTTTTATATAAGGTTATTTTTTTTATTATAAAAGAAATAGTATAAAAAATAATTAAAAGAAATAGTTATATAAATATTTATAAAAAACTAAAATTATTAAACTTAAAAGAGGTTAGATATATAGTATATAAAGGCTTAATTCTTACTTACTAGTATTAGCTAGATCTTAGCTATTTATAACTATATATAAGCTATATATAATATATATACCTATTTAGTTAGAACTAGTAATTCTATAGTAATAAAAAGACTTAAGTTTAATAGTTATTTAAATAATAATTATATATTAAAAAAATAATAAATTAAAACTAAGTTAATTTTAAAGTAAAATTAGCTTTAGTTAAATATAATAAAAAGGTAATTATTAATATTAAAGATTATATATAAAAGGTTAAAAATTACTTATTATAAAAGGGAATTATAATAATAAATAAGGCCTTTTAAACTAATATTATAAGAAGAGTAAATTTATTTAAAAAAAATATAATTTTTACTTTTTATTAAAAAGTTAAAAAATATATAAAAAAATAAATTATAAATAAAGATTATATTAAACTTAAAAATAATCTTATATTATTAAATTTATATAATAATAATAATTTTACTTAATAAAATCTTATAATATATTATTATAATATAGCTATACCTTAAGGGGGAGAATATAGCTATAAGCCTATAAGGTTAAGAGCCTAAGTATTACTATAATATAAGATAATTATAAGTATAAAAGGTTTATATAAGTCTATATATAATAAAAGAGGATATAATTATAAAGCTATAAAATCCTTATAAAGATCTTATAAAGGAGGTTTTTATTAGTAAATAATAAAGTTATATTATTATAAATAGCTTATTTATTAAAAATCTTCTTTATTACTTCTTTTATATTAGTTATTCTTTAATAAGTTATTTACTATTACTAAAAAATAATAAAAAAACTAATAAAGAGATTTAGAATAATAATAAAAAATAATTATACTTAAAATATTAGTAAAACTTCTTTATAAGTTAATTATAAAAGTATTATAATAAATACTTTATTTTTATTAATATAAACTAAAAAAAGGTAATTACTCTAAAACCTTAATAATACTTAATAAATTATAAATAATATAAGTAATATATAGTTAATACTAATAAATAAAGTTATAAAGACTTTATTATTTAATTATAATAATAAAGTTATACTTAAGTAAATATACTAAAAGTAAAAAATATAGAAAAAAAGGGCCTTAATAAAGAAAATAAAAAGAGATAAAGAGGTAAAGCTATTAAAAAGACTACTCTCTAATAGTAAAGAAAAAGTACCCTTAAAGTAAGCTTATAATAAAAAATAAGAAAATAAGATTAATATATAATACTATAACACCTAATCTACGTCGCCGTAGATAAGTGCGAATAGAGTATAAGAAGGTAGAGGCTTAATAGTAAGTCACTAACTCTATAACTATAATAAAATTAGTTAAGTTAATTATAACTTAATAAATTAGTATACTTAAAAGGAATAGGCCTACTAATATATATATCTATTATTAGTTTAATTATAACTTAATAAATATTTAAAATTAAGTTACTAACTTAATAAATTAATAAAAGAGGCTTTACCTAACTAAGAATAGGGAATAAAGCCTTAGAGAAGACTTAATACTAATTTAATAAAAAGTTAAAGTTAGGTTATAACCTTAGTTATAAAAGAATATATATAAAGAAGATAGTATTAAGAAAATAAAAGCTTATTAAGCTTTAGTCTTAAGAGTTTATAAAATATACTTCTTTTTATCTTCTAATTTTTATAATCTTATTTCTTTACTTAGCTTATTTTATATTATTATAATTCTAAAGCTTTTACCCTAAGCTACTTAAAGAAATAGATTAACTATTAAAAGAATAGATTTAAGAGCTAATTAACTCTAAAGACCTAAGTTAAAGAGGATTACTAAGAGAGTAATATTAATTTACCCTTAATCTTAGACCTTACCTATAAGTAAGAAATAATACCTTAGATAAGGTAAATAAGCTTATTTAATAAGGATATAAAAGTATATCTTTTTTAATAAATAAAGAAGAATAGAATCTCTAATAAGAAATTTATTAAATAAAATAAAAGAAAGCCTTTAAAGAAAAGCTTTAAAAACTATAAGAGAAAATAAATAATAAAAAATACTATTCCTCTAATAAGAGTAATAAAGAGTATTTATATTAATATAAACTTTATATTAAAAATATTATAAAGTTATTAAATAACTATAATTTCTAGATCTATAATTAATAAAAATAAAACTTATAATAAGCCTTTATAGCTAATTTTTAGAAATTTAAAAGAGGAATAATATAGATTATTTATACTTAAGAGTATATAAATATAAATAGCTATACTTATTAAGACTAATATATTAATAGTAGTTTAATAATTAAATAGGTATTTTATTTATAAGATTAAGAGTACTTTTTAAAGTAAAGTAAAAACCTACTTAAAGACTTTATAAATTTAGAGATAAATATTATTATAATATTTAAGTTAGCCTATTAGTACCCTAAATAATATCTAATAGAATTCTACTTATACCTTAATACTTTTAAAAAAAAACTACTAGCTTTACTTAAATCTAGGAGGGTATAATAATATCTAGCTAAACTATAACTATAGCTATAATAATATATAATTACTTAAGTAAATAAAAACCTTAAGATATAAAAAGAGGTTATCTTAATAGTAATATATATATAAAAGACTAAGTTAAGAAAAGGTTAAAGTAATAAGTGTCTAGTAAAAGAGAAGCCTTTAAAGAAAAGAAAAGGCTTAATATATAGTTAAAATTCTACTCTATTATCTTCCTTAATAATAAAACCTATAAGATCTTCTTATAAAAAACCCTAAATCTAAAAAAGAAGATTCTAAAGAAATTATAAGAAACTAAATAAACTTATATACTATTATTATTATAATAAGGAAGGTTATATTTCTCTAAAATACCTAAAAAAGAAGCCTAATACTAAATTATTTATAAAAAAAAGTAAGTAAATAATATAATTATTTTTTATATTATTCTAGTAAATTATTTATAAAAGAGAACTTAATTATTTATTAAGTTAATAAAAATAAATAAAAATATCTATATTCTAAATATTATAGAAAAATATATAAACTAAGAGCCTAATCCTAAAGAGGTTATAAATACCCCTTTATTAATAAAAGGGAGTATAAGGAATACTAGTTACTATACCTTTATAGTTCTTAATATAAGAGGAGGAACTAGTCTAATTAGTTAGAAGCTAGTATAATAACTATAGCTAAAGTAGTCTTAAGAAACTAAAGGACTAGTAATCTAAGCTATACTAAAATAGTAAGTATAACCTAATATCTTATATAAGGTATTAGTTACCTTTACTAATTATTAAGGAATTATAAAGATATTTATTAGTTAGTATTTAGTAAATAATCTACTAGAAGAGGCTAATAAGAAGGGGTATCTTTTAATCTTAAGTAAGCCTACTTTAAAAAAATAAGATATCTTTATTAATATAAAAAAGGAGTATTAGTTCTTTAAAATATAAAAAACCTAAATTTAACTTAATACCCCTTAAAAGTTTATAAAAAAATTAAAGAATATTACTTTTATATATACTATTATAAAAGTACTAAAGCTATTCTTACTCCCTAATAAAGATAAGGATAAGTTAAAAACCCTTTAAGTTTATTAGATTTTAAAGGAATTATAGGGATATATAAATATATTTAATATATTTAAAATAAGAATTATCTTAAGATATAAAGAAACTAATTATATAATTAATCTTAAAGAGGAGACTATACTTTTATATAATTCTATATACCCCCTCTCTCTTTAAGAATTAAAGACCTTTAAGGAATTTATTAATAAAGCCCTAAAAAAGAGATAAATCTATTACTTTATTAGTCTTACTAGATTACCTATTTTATTTATTTTAAAATTAGATAAAATACTTTAACTCTATATTAATTATAAAGGTCTTAATAAAATTATTAAGAAAAATAAGTACCCTTTACCTTTAATTATAGAAATCTTAGATTATATTTTAAGAGTAAAATTCTTTTTTAAGTTAAATATTAAGGATACTTATTATTATATCTAAATTAAGGAGAGAGATAAGTAAAAAACTACTTTTAATAGTTAATATAGTTATTATAAGTTTTTTATTATACTATTTAAACTAATAAATACTCTAATTATATTTTAAAATTATATATACTAAGTAATAAAAAACTTACTTAATAAAATTTATATAATATACCTTAATAATATTCTTATATTCTTTTAGACCTAAGAAGAGTATATAAAATACTTAAAGGAGATATTAAATAGATTAAGGAAAGCTAAACTATATATAAAGCTATTAAAATATATCTTCTATAAATCTAAGATAGAATTTCTAGGCTTTATTCTTTTAGAAGAGGGGATTTAAATAGATATATTAAAGGTATAGATAATTTAAGAGTAACTAGAACTAAAGACCTTCTAAGAAATCTAAATATTTTTAAGCTTTTATAATTTTTATTATTAGTTTATTAAGAATTATTTATAAAAAGCTTTATTATTTATAGCTTAATTAAAAGGACTAGTAAAAGATAAAAAACTAAGGAGAGTTAATTTTAGTATAACTAAGAGGTATACCTTTAATAAGTTAAAAGTAGCTTTTTAGATTATACCCCTTCTCCTTTATTATAATCTAGAGAAAGGGGTTAAGTTAAAAATAAATACTTTAAAAGATAGTATATTTAGTATTATTTTATAAATAAATAATAAAGGCTAATACTATTTTATTATATTCTAGTTAAGGAAATTTACTAAAATAGAGTAATAGTATATAATTAGTAACTAAGAAATACTTATAATTATTAAATACTTTAAGAGATAAAGATAATACCTAAATAAAAATTAGCTAATTAAAGTTTAATCTAATTATTATAACTTATAAAGTTTTATAAGTACTTCTAGGTTAAATAGAAGGTAAGTAAAATAGTATATATTCTTTATATTATTTTAGTTTACTATAAAGTATTAGGCTAGTAAGATAAACCTTACTAATACTCCCTTAAAATAGCCTAACTATATATTAAATAAAGGCCCTAACCTAAAGTTAGTTAATAACTTATAAAAGAAAATAGTATTTATAATTATAATTATAACTTAAAATAAGGGTAAGTAAAGAATAAATCTATTTATATTTAACTCTATAAACCTAGGTAAGATACTAGAAGTAGGTTAAGAACCTATAGGTTACTTATAAAATAGCTCCTTACCTAATTAGGAAAAGAATTAATAGTAATTTAATAGCCTAAGAGCTTATATACTTATTATAGTTATAAATATATAGATATATAAGATTTTAGATATAGATTTATATATTATTATTTTATATACTTAAAATAAAGACCTAAGTTATTAAAAGAAAAAGTAACTAGCTATTAAAGTTAAAAGGTACTTATAGTAAATTACTAATATAAGATTACTTTAGTTTAAAGGGAGGATTTATATCTTAAAAAACCTAAACCTAGTTTATAAATTATTATAAACTTACTATAATAATCTATTAGTAAGATATTTTAGTATTAACTAAATAATAAACCTTCTATATTAAAACTTCTTTTAGTAAAATATATAAAAGGATATAGTAAATTATATAACTATATATATAATATATTAAGTTATTATAATAAAATAATATAAGCTATATAATAAATTAGGGATATTATTAATCTCTTTAAGACCCTAGTTATAATTAATAATAAATTTTATTATAAGTCTACTACTAATATATATTAAAATAGGGTAAGTAAACTTAATCTTAGTTATTATTAATAAATATATAAAGTATAGTCTCTTTTTTATAATAAATACTAATATAATAGCTATATAGCTAGTAGAGTTATTTTATAATAAAGTTAAGTTACTATATAATATACCTAATAGTATTATCTTAGATTAAGGATCCTTATTTATAAGTAAATTTTAGTTAGAGTTATATAATATTTTAAATATTTAATATTAACTATTTACTATATTCTATCCCTAAATAGATAAATAGATAAAGAGAATAAACTAAATACTAGAATATTATTTATACTATTTTATAATAAAAGTATAATATAACTAGCTATACTTATTAATAATAACTTAGTATATATATAATAATATATAAAGTAATATAATAGGTGATTTTCTATTATACTTATTATTTAGATATTATCTTAAACTTAGGATTTAAGTTAAGGCTAACTTTATAAGAGAAGGGCTACTAGAGCTAAGAACTTAAGTAGAAAAATTATTAGAGTCTAGAAAGAAAATAGAAGAATACTAGTAATAGGTAGTATAGTAATAAGTATAAAATTATAACTAATAATATTAGCTACTTAAATTATCTTAAGAAGATTTAGTTATATTATTTATAAAGAACTTTAGGTTTAAAGTAATATAGAATAAATTAGTATTATAATATATTAGGCTATTATAGGTACTAGAGAAAATTAGTATATAGGCATATTAACTAGCCTTACTAGAGTAATATTCTTAAATCTATAATATATTTTATATTAGTTTACTAAAGCCTTAAAAAGGGGAACCTTATAAACTATTATTAATACTAGAGCTTAATAACTTAGAAAAAGAATAAGAAGTTAAGAATATTATAGTATATAAAACTATAAATTAATTAACACTTTTTTTAATAAAATAAAAAGGATAATTAATAAAATATAATAAATAATTAATAAAAGAAAACCTAGTAAATATATAAGATTACCTATAAAACTATTAATTATAAATTAATAAAAACCTATATAAGAGAGGGAGACTAAGAAAAACTAAGTAATATTATTTAAATCTACTAAATTATATTAAACCTATAAAAAATAGAAAAAGAAAAATAAAAGAAATTAATATAAAATAATATATACTTACTATACTACTAGATTATAAATATAAATTATAGTCTTCTCTAATTTATTAGTATTAATAAGAAAAGCTATTAATAATAATACTAAATATCTTTATTACTAATTATATTTAACTAACTCTTAGCCTTAATATAAGGAATCTTAGATAGTTAATTAAAGTTAAGGGACCTAACCCTCTACCTAGATAAGAGTCTACTTATAGGTATTAAGTATTAAATAGTACTATATTTAAGTACTTTACTTAGGTTAAATAGTAACTTAATAAGGAATTAGGGATCTTACCTTAGTATTCTTTATAGTACCTATAAGGTTATATATATAATAATAATAATTATAATAGGAGTTAAAACTTTATATAAGACTTAAAGTTATCTTAATTAGTTCTTAATATTAAGTATTATTAAGAAGAAAATCTAGGCTATTATTATAAAAATATATATACTATATATATATATCTATAATAGTATAGTTAAGCTAGTTATAATTAGCTATTATCTTATAATATATTTATAAGAAGATTAGTTTAGAATAAAGAACTTATTAATAAAGAAAAGAAAATATATAAATAAATAGCTTTTTTAATTAAGATAATAATAGGTATATTATTAAATAATACTAGTCTAGTTAAAAGAATATTATATAAGAAAGAAAAACTTAAGAAGATTACCTAACTCTAAAAGCACCTAATAACTCTTAATTAATAAGAATAAGTATTATTTATAAAAGTAATTAATATTATTTATAAGCCTTATTTAGTTAAATATAATAGTAGCTAAACCTCTATTTAGACTATTAAGGGTTATTTTACCTCTTAGCCCTAGAGGGTACTCTTCTATATTAAAGTATTTTAACTTATTACTAAGAAGATTATCCCCTTTATTATTATTAAAATCCTTATTAGTATTAAAAAAGCTAATAAAAACACCTACTATACTTATAAATAGAGGGCCTATAAGAGGTAACTTAATAATAATAAGATATTATATAGAGTTAACCTAAAAAAATTTAAATATAAAGTTATTAACTTAAATAAAAGTTATTTAAATAGTTTTTATATTTACCTTATTATACTAATAAATAAGTAGATTAATAACTTCTAAAAGCTACTCCTTACTCCTAAATAAAGAAATAAAAATAGAGGAATCTAATATAAATATATAATAAATATTTTCTAAAGTAGTTTAAATATAAAACTCTTTTTATAGCTTATTAGTAGTAGGTATTAGCTAAAGAGCTAGTAGAGGATATATTACTATAAGCTTAATAATAAGCTATATATTAATAGCTTTTTACTTTACTTTAGTACTTTAAAAGACTAATAATAAGGTAGACTACTAAGCTTAACTAGACTAATTAAAGGGATTAATTAATACTAGTATTAAAGTAGTATTAATAGGCTAGCTTAAGGTAGTCTATATAGTAAAAGTAACTTAGGGAATAGAAGAGTAATATTCTACCTTAGCCTCCTAGTTTAAAAGCTATTTAATAGTTAATAAAGAAAAGAAAAGAAAAGACTATAAGTTAATATACCTCCTAATCCTTTAGGAAATTAAGAGCCTATATATATATAGTTTTATTAGACTAGTTTAAGGTATTAACTAAAGAGCTAAAGGCCTAAGTAATAATACTAGTTATAAATAAGATAACTAGACTAAAAACTATATTTAGAGTTATAAATAAGGGTATAATAAAGTTATTTATAGGCTTATTATTAAAGGAGATTATTATAAGAGAAGAAGAAAAGTCCCTTATATAAGGATAAGTATAGGAGCTTATTTAAAAAGAAGTTAAACTAGCTTAAGAACCCTAAGAGTAATATAATATACCTTATATTAAAGGAGAACCCTAAAAAGAAGAGATTACTTTAGACTTATTAATAAGGTTTATAAAATAAACTTTATAAAAAGTATTAGTAGTAAATATAATAATAAAAGTAAAAATAAGTAAATAAGGTAAAGGGGTTTTTAGAAAATAAAGTAAAAAAGGTTATAAAAAAAAGAAAATATAACTTTAAGTTAAAGGAAATATAGCTCTTATATAATTACTTATTATTACTAGTTAACTAGGTATAAAATATTACTATTTATAATAATAAGGGTAAAGTAAGTATATTATTATAGAATTTATATAATATTACTTAATTTATAAGTATATAAGGTATATTAGAATTTTTATAAGGATCTAAAGAATTTAATTTAATTCTAAAGAAGTTATTAGTACCTAGTAAAGTACTTATTAAAGGGGGAATAATTATAATACCTAATCTATATTATTATAGATAAGTATAAATAAAGTATAAGAAGGTAGAGGCTTAATAGTAAGTTACTAACTCTATAATTATAATAAAATTAGTTAAGTTAACTATAACTTAATAAATTAATATACTTAAAAGGAATAGGCTTACTAGTATATATATTTATTATTAGTTTAATTATAACTTAATAAATATTTAAAGTTAAGCTATTAACTTAGTAAATTAATAAAGGAGGCTTTACTTAGCTAAGAATAGGGAATAGAGTCTTAGAGGAGACTTAATATTAATTTAATAAAAAGTTAAAGTTAGGTTATAACCTTAGTTATAGAAGGATATATATAAAGAAGATAGTACTAGGAAGATAAAAGCTTATTAAGCTTTAGTCTTAAGAGTCTATAGAATATACTTCTTCTTACCTTCTAATTTTTATAATCTTATTTCCTTACCTAGCTTACCTTATACTATTATAAATACTTAATCTTTAAAATAAAAAGTATAATTAACTTTTAAATATTTATAATAAACTTAAATATAATTTTTATAATAAGACCTTATAAGTTTATTATAATATAATAATAAGTTATTTATATAAACTAGTACCTTTAGGGTAAATTAAAGTAATATTAGACTTAATAATTAATTAATAATATAAATAGTAAATTTATTAAGATTTAATTATAAGCTTAATTTAGGAAATAGGTATAATTAGAAATAAATAATAAGTATACTTATAGTCTTATAATATTTATAAACTTAGATTATATATAATAAGTAAAGAACTAGTTATTTAAGTAATTCTTAAAGAGTATTACTATTTATACGGATTAATTTTACTATTTATATAGATATAACGCTACTACTATTAATAGGTAAAATAGGCTAGAAAAAGTAGCTTCTATAAGCCTAGAAGGGTAATAACTCTTAAGATTAATAGGAATGTGTTTTTAATTAAATTTATAAGCGTTAAGAGCCTCTATAAGGAGGAGGCGGCAGCGGCGGCGAGTGTGTTTTATAGTAAATAGGTAGAAAAACAGAGGTACCTAGGTACCTTTAGAAATCCACTATATAAATCATCTATATAAATAGTAAAATAGTTCTATATAAATAGTAATACTCTTCTTAAAAAAGTAAGAGAATAAGGAGTTAAAAATAATAAACTAGCTATTAACTAATATATATATTAACTTCTTTTTTAATTAGCTATAACTAATATTTATAAAAAAGATCTTACTAAATAGACTATTAAACTCTTAAAAGTAGTTTATAAGCTATAATTATATAGTAAACTTATAAAAAACCTAAAAAGGCTAAAAAGGTTAAAATAATAAGAATAAGTAAAGTAATAGTATATTATAATAATTATCCTTAGACTTAGAAACTAATAATAATTATACTTAAATAATAAAATAAGATAAAGTAGTAAGGTTAATATATAATCTTTATAAGTTTAGTTATTAGAATTATAATAATATATATAAAAAAAAAGACTATATAGTATTAAGGGGAGACTTAAGTACTAGAGCTATAAAGCTATTATATAAATAGTATAAGGTCTAAGTATATCTAGACTAGTTAGAACTAGGTTACTAAAAGTATAATAAGAATTATCTTTATTATAAATATAAAACCTTAGATTATATAATATATTACTAATAAGGGTATATTATAGAAAAATATAGCTAAAGGCGCCTAACCTAGCTATTAAAATAATAAGTTAAGTATTAGGAGGATATAAGAGAGTAATAATAAGATAATATACTAGTTACTAGACCTAATTAAGAACCTTAGATAATATATAAAGTATAAGAAAATAGTTATTATAGTAATTACTAATAGGCATGTGGAAGTAAGAGTGCTGGTAGAAGATGTAGAAGAAGAGATTATATTATTAACCTTATTATTCTATCTTCTAGCTAGGAAAACTGTTCGTTATTTATAGAGAAAAAGAGACATAATATTACTCAGAAAAAACTCTACTTATTCCAGAATTCCTCCTTCACACACCACGAAGTGGGGTGTTAGCTGATGTTACTACCCTATTAGTTTCAGCAGCTTCTTAGCACTATTTCAGCTGTTTCAGTGGTTTCAACCACGCCACCGGCGTTGGTGGCTTGTGAGGAGTCCCTGTGGAAGCCCCACTTTCAACAGTTATAACTTAAAGAAAAGCTCTACCCTTATAAAAATTATAAATATATAATTATAAAATAACTATATTATTATAAGGGCTATACTTAATTTAAGAAATAACTATAATATAATTTATATTTAAATTATAAGCTTAGTATAATTAAAATTACTTAATTAAAATATTATTATTATTAATAATATACCCTTTAAAATAATAAGCTAATTAAATATAGTTATAAAGTTAATAAATAACTAAAGAGTAATAAAAATATAATAAATTTATATTAAAATTATAAACCTAAGAGGAGATAATATATTATTAAAAGTATTATAATAATATAATAAAGATTTAAATATATTACTTAAGTATAACTACTAGAATTATTAACTAATTATAAATAACTTAAAGCTTATAAAGAGTATATAAGTATATTATAAAGTAATTATAAAAGCTAGGTTTATATTTATAACTAATAAAGATAATAAGGTATAAGAGCTAGAAGACTAAGAAAATAGTATACTATAAATTAAGTATATAATAGTAGGTAATATTAATAATAATATAATTATATATAAGAAGGGCTCTTTAATATATAGTAAAAAAGCTAAGGAAATACCCTTAAAGTATATTAATATTATAATAATATTCTCTAAGGTAAAGGTATTAGAGCTATTACTTTTAAATAGACTATAATATACTATTAAGCTAGAGGATAGTATAGTACTACCTTAAAGACTAATTTATATACTTATACTTAAAAAGCTATAAGAACTTTATAATTTTATAATAAAAGTATAATAAAAAGGATAAATTAAATATTTAATAAGCCTAGTAAGTATACTTATCCTATTTATACTAAAAAAAAGTAATAAATTATAAATATATATAAATTATTAAGTACTAAACTAATAAATATATAAGAATTATATAATATTATTATTAATAAATAAGATTATAAATTAGTTATATAGTATAAAGATTTATAATAAGTTTAATATTTAAAATATATATTATTATATTAGAATTTATAAAGGTAATAAATAAAAAATAATATTTTATTATAAATATAAGTACTTTAAATTCTTAATAATACTATTTAGGCTAACTAATATACTAGTAATATTCTAAAAATATATTAATATAGTCTTATAACTTTACCTTAACTAATTCTATATTATATACTTTAATAATATATTAGTATATAATAATAATACTATTAAGTATATATAATATATATATAAAGTATTTTAGTTTTTATTTTAAATAAGTTTATATATAAACCTTAATAAATTAGAGTTTAATATTATAAAAGTATTATTTTTAAGCTTTATTATATAGTTAAGTAAAATATATATAAAAAAAGAATATATTAAGGCTATTATAAGTTAGTTATAATTATATAATATAAAAGAAGTTTAGGCTTTTATAGGCTTTATAAACTTCTATTAATAGTTTATTAAGAGATTTAGTAAAATTATAAAGCTATTAATAAATATTAATATTATATAAAAGAAAAAAGCTTTAATATTAATAAATAATTAAGTTATAATATTTAAGTAACTAAAGAGCGCCTTCTAAAATACTTTAATATTAACTTATTATAACCTAATAATACTAATAAGAGTTAAGATAAATATATTAAACTTTACTATTAATATAATTTTATTATAAAAGTAATATAAAGACTAGTATTTTATTATATATTTATTATATAAGTTAATAGGCTTAAAAATAAGATATTAAATACTTAATATAAAGATATTAGTAATTATAAAGATATTCTATTAATAATATTATTATCTAATTTACCTTAAATATATTATTAAAGTATTAACTAACTATTTAAATTATAATTATTTTATAATAAAAATAAAGTTAATAAGTAAATAAGTTATAATATTAACTAAATTAGTATTATTTAATTTTATAATATAATATTATTTAGGGTAAAAGAACTTAATAAATATATTATTAAGATAAGTAAACTATAAAGAAAATATAAAGAGTATATAGAAAAGGCTTATAATATTATTAGTATTCTTATAATAATTTAAAGATATATAAGATATAATAAGGTAAATTATAAGCTAATATAAGCTAATAATTTATAAAGTAGTAAGAGGCTAATAGTATATTATAATAAATTAAGTAATAAATATACTTACTATTAGTAGTAGTAAGGAAATAGTATAAGAAGTATAAGGAAAAAGTAAAAAAGTTATAAAGTAAGTAAATAAAAGTCTAGTATAAAGTTAAACTAATAAAAAAGTATAAGAAATACTAAAATAGTATAAAGAGGTATAAGATATATATAAAAGTTATAAGAATATAATAAAAATAAAGTAACTAGATACTATATTAAGCCTAATAAAGGTATTTAGTATTACTTAACCTAAAGAAGTTTAGCTAGAAAAAAGAAGACTAATAAGAATATTAAGTCTAATAAAGATATTATTTACTATTAAGGATATATAAGAATAATATAAGAATATAATAAGAATAGAGTAGTTAGATATTATACTAAGCCTAATAAAGGTATTTAAGGTTATTTAACTTAAGGAAACTTAGTCTAAAAGAAGAAGAATAATAAAAATATTAAGCCTAATAAAGATAAACCTTACTATTATAAGTATATAAGAATAAAGTAAAAATATAGTAAAAATAAAAAGTAATATACTAAGTCTAATAGAGACTAGTATAATTATTTAACTTAAGGAAGCTTAGCCTAAAGGAGGAAGACTAGTAAAAATACTAAGTCTAATAGAAGCTAGCTTTATTATTTAAGATATATAAAAATAATATAAAAATATAGTAAATATACTAGATATTATATTAAGTCTAATAAAAGTAATTATTATTACTTAAGTTAAAAAAAGAAGCCTAACTACTATAATATATAAAGCTACTTTTACCTCCCCTTAAGCTAAAAAGTAAAAATATAATAATAATAACCTATAATACTAAAGTAATTATATATATATCCCTTATAGTTTATATATAAAAGTATTATAACTTTATTATAATAATAAAATAACTAAGTACTAAGGTCTCTAATATATATTATATTAAATAAAGTTATATTATTATTAACTAAGTATAGTAATAATAATATATTATTATATTATATTTTATAATAGTTATTAGTAAATAAAAAGTAAGTAATATTAACTATATAATAAACTTATAGTATTACTACTAATAACTTATCTTTATAATAAAATTATTATAAATATAATTACTAGCTTACTTAAGAGGTTAAGAAAGTATAATATATATAATATAATACTAATTATTATTAATAAATATATAAAATATAATTATTATATTATAATAATAAAATAGCTTATAAATAAAAGTCTTATTAATATTATATTTAAAGAGATTATTATATATTATAATATATTATAAAGAATTATTTTTAATTATAAGTTAATTTTTATCTTAAGGTTTTAGTAAAGTCTCTACTACCTCCTTATATATAAGTAATACCTAAGTATTACCTTTTATATATAAATAAATAGCTAAATAAAGAGGTAAAATTAAGTCTTAAAGTATTATTTATATACCTTTTATAATAAAGAATAAGATAATTAAGTTAAAAAGCTACTAATAGCTTAATTAGTATATAATATAAGTTTATATAATATAATAAGTATAGCTCTTATATACTTACTTTATAATAAATATCTTAAGTTATTAGGTATAAAAGGTTATTTATTATAACTAAATATTTAAGTAAAAGAGTATATATAAGAGCTTTAGAAGGCTTATAAATATACTATAAAGTAGCTATAATAAAGTTATAAAATATAAAAGAAGTAATATAATAAGAAGTAAGTAGGCTATAGCTTTAAGGTAAAGAATTAGGTTTTACTTTTTATAAAAAACCTTAACTTATAATAACTAAGTAAGAAACTTATAATAAAATATATTAAACTATACTAAATTAAGTAATATATTAAAACTAGTAGCTTAGCCTTTAAGCTTTAACTACTAGTAATAATAAAGATTTATAATATATTTAATATTATAAACTTAGAGTTATATATAAATTATAAAAAAGTACTAATTATATTATTAAATTATATTATAATTAAGGATAATATTTATAAGATTAAATAAATTATAATTTATAAATATTATAATAAGAGATAGCTATTTTAGGTTAAATAGCTTAGCTTTAATAAGATAAAAAACTTATAATTAAAGAAGTCTAACTTTATTAATAAAAATATATTTATAAATTATAAAAAAGACTTTTATAAAAGAATAGTTATAGGGGAGTAGTAGTATAAGAGTAAGAGGATTATAGTATTTTATCTTTATATTAAAAGAATTATCTTATTAAAAAAAGAAAATAAAAAATCTAGCTACCTAGCTAATAAGGGTATATATAAAAAATATATAACTAGCGTACTACTCTTTAATAGTAGGCTTAGTACTAGTAAGCTTAGTACTAGTACTATCCTAGTATAGAGGGGGTATTAAGCCTATCTTTATAATAATCTTATTATATATAACTATATTAGCTAATAATAAACTATAATTAGACTTATAGGATATTAGTAGAGAATATATAGAGAAGGGAAGGTAACTTACCTATATAACTTTAAGGCTATCTATACCTATACCTAGGTAAAGTAAGCCTCTACTATTTAGTATATAACTAGTATATACTTATAAGCCTAAGACTTATTCTTATCCTCTAAGTAATTATATTTTATATATAGTTATTATAGCTAAAGCTATATAGCCTTAATAGTAGCCTAAAGGGTTAGTTATAAGTTAATTAAGAGAGTATTATAAGTATACCTTATCTTATAATAAAATAAAAAATAGAATATACTAAAGGTATATAATAACCTTATAAGTACTTAGTTATATTAAGATATACTTTTTCTTATTATATATATAAAGTATATACTTAATAAAGACTATATTTAAATAAGTTATTAGTAAAGTACTTATAATATAAAAATAAAAAATATACTATTAGTCTAATAGTACTTAAATACTAAGTTATCTTAGCTTATTATCTCTTATTTTATATAATAATAATTATATAAGATTTTAAATCTAATAATAATTAATAATACTTATATAATAAAAAAGTAAAGAGTATAAAAATAACTTACTCTTTACCTAATATTACTAATAATACTATTATCTTAGCTTTTTACTTAGCCTTAGTTATTTAAGGCTATTATTTAGTTTTATTATTATATTAGTAATAAATAAATAATAATTATATAATAAGTAAATAGTAAATAAAAGAGAAGAACTTATATATTATTAAAAAAAAATTTATTTATAAAATTACTATTATTAAGTTAATAAAGAGTATATAGTATATATATAAAAAAGAAATAAAGAAGATATATAATATAAATATAAAAAAAAGTAAAAAGGACTTTATAAAAGTTAATAATTAAGTAATAGAAGAATATTATAAGATAATAGTAAGTATAATATATAATAAGGGTATATTTATAAAAGTATAAATAGTTAAAAAAAAGAAAAGAAAAGGAAAAAGAGAGGGTAAAAAACTATACTTTTATAAATATTATAAAAAATATAGCTTTAAATAAATTTAATAATAAAGTAAATTTAATAAAATAAAAAGTAATAAAAAAAGCTATTATTATATTAAAAAAGCTATTTAAAGTATATCTTATATTATATATAAATTATATACTTATTAAAAGCTAATAAAGAAAAAGTTATTTAAAAAATAACTAAATAAGAGAATATATTATAATAATAAGTAAATATAATAAAGTTAAAATATAATAAATAAAAAAAGCTATTAATAAAGTAAAAAGACTATTTATAAAAAAATTTAATATATATATAAGCTATATATTTATTAAGTATTAATAAAAAGGAGACTATTTATAATTTTAATATAATTAATATACCTTATAAATAATTAATATAGTATATAATAATAATAAGGAGAAAATAAAGTTAAAAGGGCTTTAAGCTAAGAAAATAAGCTATACTTAAAAAAAAAAAGGAGATATAAAAAAAGAAAATAAAAAAAAGGGTAGCCTATTATAATATAATTATACCTTAAGTAAAAGAATATAGTTATAAGCTTATAAGGTTAAGAGCCTAAGTATTACTATAATATAAGATAGCTATAAGTCTAAAAGGTCTATATAGGTCTATATATAATAAAGGAAGATATAGCTATAAAGCTATAAGATCCTTATAGGGATCTTATAAGGGAGGTTCTAGTTAGTAAATAATAGAGTTATACTATTATAGATAGCCTATTTATTAAGATCTTCCTTATTACTTCCTTTATACTAGCCGCTCCCTAATACTAAATAAGTTCTGCGGACAGATGTATTATCGCGGAAGAAGGGGAATATAGCCGATAACTAGGGAAATTACAGGACCAAGGCAGTATAGGATACGGCAGAAGCGGTCTAAGAGGCGGAAGTTGCGGAGTAGCTACCCTACGGTTGAATTAAAAGGCGTTTGAGTTAAGACTAGATAGATATAAATTTAACAAGCATGCTACGTTTTGTTCTGCCAACGTCACAAAGTGATATCTCTTGTGCGACCCGTATGAATGAAGTTGCCTTTGCACTGATATCTTCGGCTTCAACCTGGGAGACGGGTACGGACGACGGGAAGCAACGGCTGAAGGGTAGCGATGCAGAGGGGACACTCCGCACCTAGTTACCAACCATCCATAGACTGAATACTGTCGTTTCCGCATCGAATTATTGACTGTGCGGGCTAGTTTACACAAGACACAAGGAATAAACTATAGTATATACACTATAGTAATATACTAGCGAATGTCTTGATATGTATTTCCGATAATCCATAACCAGAAGTCACTTGGTCTAAACCATTCAGCTTGACCCTTCTCCAAAAGCTTCTTAGCCTCCGAGAATTTCCTATCTCTCATAAGTTGCAAAGCTTTGTCAGCCAAGGCAAGCAATCGCGGAGGATCCGGCTCATCTGGGTAGCCTGGCTCACATTCACCAGATACATCTCTCAAAATGTGGTCGAAGTTGGAGTTGGCTTGGGCTTCGTCGGACTCATGTTTCCTCAACCGCAGGAGCTCCGCCAGATCAAGTCTGATCCAAAGCAGCGCTCGGTTATTCTGATCAGGCTCAACTCCATCCAAAACACCCTGTAACAGATTGATAGCTTCATCCATACGTTCCGTCTTGGCGAGTATAAGCCCTTTCAGATGCGACAACAGGCAGAACCTCTCAAAGTGGGCGGACATGGAGATGCACCTTTCAATGTCTTGCAACAAGCCCTGTGCTTCTTGGACACAGTCGGACGAGTAGTACGCTTTCGCGAGTGCGAATTCCGCATCCCACCTTTGCGGGTGTGGGAGAGCCACGGAAGCCCGGCGCATGACCAGAGACTCCTCCAGATTCGCTATCGCCTCTGGCGCACGACCAAGCAGTGACAAGACTTCTCCCATGGCGACCTGCACAACCGAGGCAAATGTGTCATTAGCTCCATGTTGTTCTCGCCTCTTGTCGAACACGAACTTTAGTATCGGCAGAGATACCTCGAACTGATGGAGTTGGAGGGCCGTCATCCCGAACCAAAGCTGAGCAGTGAGGTACTGCCAACTGTCGGGGCCATTTGACTTGAGCTGATGTGCTGAAAGCTTTGTGAAGATTACGACGGCCTCTTCAAAGTCGGTCATGTAATACGCACTTTCACCTTCATATAACAAGGTGTTAAGGTATTGCGCATTGTTAGGTCCCAGTACTCGACGTTGAAGCCGCGTGACCTGTCCGTACATAATCCGTGCCGCTCGCATTCTACCATCATCAAGTCTCGTTTCCGCAAGGCCGGCTTTTGCTTGTAGAAAAACCGGGTCTTCCGGGCATAATTTCTCCCGGAGTCTGTCGTATACAAGTTCACGAACACTCCTTTCTTTGGCACCTATACCCATGATAGCATAAATGTCGCCGAGTCGTGTCCGAGCAAGCCACGGCAGCAGGCCATCATGATCCGTATCAGCATATGCTTGAGAAACCTTTTCGTAAGGTATCTCAGCATATGAGTCAATGTCAAGCACACATCTCTGCTGCTCGTTCAATTGTTGTAGCCAGGATGTGAGTCGAAGATGTGCACCAAGGACATTGACAAATTGGCCGACATTGACACGCGAATACTCTGCCCAAAACACAAATTGAGGGCTGTGTAAGAAATTTCTCACTTTTTCAAGAAGGCTGTTGCTCGGCATCTCAACGCGTGTCAAGTGAAAGCCCCAGAATCTCGAAGAATAGTTGTAAAAGGGCCTCTCAGGTGGTTGCTCAGCTGGTGTGATGGGACCACGCTCTCCTTGTTCCGCCTCTAGGAACTTGCCGATGCTCTCCAAGCTCGAGCAGCGCTCATCTGTGAGGCTGGAAAGACAAAGAGTAGCGAGAAGTTCATGAGACTCGGAGAACTCGATGCCTAGCGATGAGTCCTCCTTGCTGTGGTAGAGCTCGAAGAATTCTAGTACTGAGGGATGCGACCACTGCAGGATGCCGCTTCTAATGGAAATGAAGTGCTTGCAGAGTTGGTGCACAATCTTGTCTGTTCGTTCTGGTCTAAGCGAGAGAGCATCTCCCAACTCGACAACTTTTAGCGTTCTCTGTGAGGAGAATAGGATGAGGATAATGTTTTTGCGGCACTCGATCTCATCTTGCGTGAAGCTCGAGGTTGACTCGAATATGGCTTTCTTGTATAGCTTGTTAACGGAGGGAGGAGTCATCTGTGATCTGGCACGGAAATCGGTCATATTCAATGAACGCCCGAGGTAATCTAGGAATAAGCCGGTCCAACGGAAGGATCCATGGCTTCCTGACCGCACATATTCAAGAGTCTTGTCAATCTCCTGTGTGGGAAGTTCCAGATGATGATATTCTTTGGTAGCGTATACAAGAATGTCAGGGAGAAGAAAGTCTTGGGTCATATAGGTGGATAGCTGAGTTGCCGTCAATGCCTCGAACCGGGGGTCAGGACGAGAAAGGATGATGGCCTTGCTTTTCGTCGTCTTGAGAGCTTCAGCCAGCTGATCCAAAAATGACGAAGGGGTTGGACCAGAGCTGCCTTCAAAGTTACATTCGTCTAAAGCATCGATGACGATGCGCGTCCCCGAACGTACAGCTAGAAGTTTACATGCCAACCCCCAAAGCTGATTGAAAGAACAATACTCCGGCCCTTGGGGGAATCTGTGCACGAGTTGATGCAGCTGCGAAGTCACCTCCACGAGCCTCGCGGCTGCTGTAGCGCCCAAGAGTTGATATATAAGCGAAGCTGCAAAGGTGGTGGGCGTGGACTGCATGGCCGCGTCAGAGCGATGGAAGCGATAGAGTGCTGATCTGCCGGTTGAAGACCGCAAGTGCTCGTGTACAAAGCCCGCCATGACAGATTTGCCTGATCCTATCGCGGCAGATTAGCCGGCTTGTTGGTTTCCCAGCCAAGCGGTGACTGACCTGACGGCCCATGAACAAAGAGTAATGTCTTCTCATCTCGTGTCTCCCATGACGAATACAAAGGATGACTGAGGAGCCATTCACAGGTTCCTTCAGCCCGAGGCACAGTTGGGATCGACGTGAGGGAGCCAGAAGTTAGCCATCTCTGTATTTTCCCCAGTTCAGAATTTGCTGAGACTCATTATTAACTCAAAAATCATGCGGTTCCCATTAGATCATCGGATGAGTACCTTGAATTTGGCTGAAAATGTCCTTCATAATAACGCCAGGCAATTCTTTCAGCTCTGGTGATAATCAGTATCAAGCCGTGCAACTGGTTTGCATGTGGCAGATGACGCCATGTTACACATACCAGTCATTGTATCTTTGATGCTGATGATGTTAGACCCGGTGGTTGATATGTTCTCACCCAGAAGAACCGTATTGTCTGAGGTGCAAGGGCACTGTTAGCCTCTGTTAACATAGTTAAGCCTCTGAAGGGGCCTTTTATGTCTAGCCGCAGCCCGTCCTTCTAGAATGGTAACGAAGTTAATACCTGTCAAGTCTTGTACGCGTGCCATGACACCATCGATCTTGGTCATCGTTCCACGGACATCGTATGTAATCTTGTCCAGCGTTTCGAGATCTGGAGAGAGAGAATATAAGTATCATATGGCGCAAATGTGGGACGGGATACCGTACTTCTACGAGTTGCTGCATAAGGAGAAAGACGTCAGTTGACACTTGCAAAGATACCGACAGGATGTGTGGTTTCGACATACATCTTGTCTGTATCTCCTTGTCCACCAGATCGGAAGCGACCTTCACTTTTTCCAGCTTGTCTTGAAACTTTTGCCACTTTTGCCACTTTTGCGTAACGATGGAGACACTCAAGCGCCCTGGCGCCGAACGTTAGTCTGAGTCCCATGGCACTAAACTATAGTCAGAACGGCACGTACGAAATGTTCCCTTTTGGAGCCATCGGCAACCTGAAACGAGGAAGCTCAAGACTTCTTGATAGAGCGATACTATTGTTCTAAGCACCGCTTGAGAGTTGAGAGTCTTAGCAATATCCGTATTCTGCTCCCAACGGGCGACGTGGCGAAGAATCTCCATAATTCCGGCGGTGGCCACCATAGATGACCGCTCTTCGTCTTCCGATATCTTTGGCCTTGGTGAGCTGATTGACTCACAGAGCAAATATTGTGTACGTTCTTACCTGGAGCAGTACACGGACGGAGCCCCAGACCAAACTGGAAACACTGGGGTCTTGCTGTACGAAAGTGTCAATCGCTCCTCTAAACCGGCTGAGATTATGGCAAATGTGTATGAGTGTCGAGGCAATGGGCCCTCTCTTCTTCTGCAGCTTCTGGTATGCTTGCATGGCAGTCGCTATGAGGTCTTCGGCACGAAAGTTCTTGTTACTATGGGTGAATTGACTCGCCGCCTCAAGTTGAATGTACTTTTTACTCTTGGTGCCTTTCTTCAGCCCCAGATTGTACAGCTAAGAGAGTCCAAGTCAGCATGGGATAAGAAAGCATGTAGATTGCCCCTGGTCGGCTTGAAAGGCAGGGGAACTAGCCTCTATCGCTTCCCTCCAACAGGCAGCGTCGCGACTTTGCAACACATTGTAGTTCTGTGCGGCACTCATGGCTATTGAAGGGACCCCTACACCAAGATGCACTGGTAAGCGACCGAGATTGAGTGTGTGCGTAGAGCTGCACGGTGGCTACGGATAATTTGCTGCACCCACTACCAATCTTATCATATTTCTTACAAGCAGCCCGAGGTGTTCTCGTTCACGGACATGGAGGGTACGAACCAATATGAATGCAACGCTGTGGCTGAGCTCGTGATACAAACAGCCCCCACCTCGGCAGATCTTCATCTGTTCCGTTGATTGCCACGTCGAATGAGTCACGGTGAGGCGACATGTCAACCGAACCATTGGACGAGGTAAAAAGGCATACCAAGCGGCTGAAATGGAAGGCGTTCTGGCAGGGTTCTGGTCGGTCTTTTGGGTCGCATGACTCTGATAAGGCAACTGAGCCGTGACACAGGAGTGGTTCGCCCGTAGTGACCCAAGGCTGGTGCAATCGGTATTGAGGATGAATCGAGGGCGACATGTGTGATTATAAAGGTGATGGATTTCAAGCATCACTCGAGTCGCCATGGTCTTTCTCAACGCCAAGATCACCAAGACAATCTGCCCGGCCGTCCCAGCTCATTCACAAAGCAACTATACTCATATCCTGTACGGATTAAATTTGATCATGTCGCAGCCACAGCCGCAGCCACAGCCACGGCCTGTCCAGCCCCAGGTCAGTGAGCTCCTCTTTCTGTTTGAGTAGCTGTGCCTCGCTTGGCGGCCCCGACAAGAGCCGCTCGCGACAGTACCTAACTGCGTGTTCACAGTGTGGACGGGACTGGTGCATGGTGACTGGCCAGAATTTATCGCAGATTTTCCCCAACCTCCAGATCCTTCCTCGCCCGGAGCCCAGCTGTGACGACGAGGAGGCGCACAAAGCCTGGCAGGAAGAGTACAGCCACTGGGGCCTATTGCGATGCGAATGCGGTAGGGGCTACTTTTGCCGCGAGCATGGTGATTGGATCTCAGGCGATGAGGTAGGAGATGGGGTAGCACCCACCGGAAGCAGCCAGAAAGCCGGGTCGTGCCCGGGATCGCATTACGAAGGTGAGTCTGCCTGCCCGTTTTGGGATGCGCTCGTTGACAGTTGTGTGCTGAACAGATGGCTCGGAGCGAATGACTTATATCGGCCAGCGAGATGGTTTTGAGCACAAGTGAATGACATTATGGCGATCAAGTAGCTAGCTGCGTTAGGCCGCCCAATGAAGGGAGGGTTGTAGGCCGCCCAATGAAGGGAGGGTTGGTAGGTACGGATTAGAGAATGTTTCTTTGATGTACAGTACCTTGGGTAGTTCCTTCCACCGTCCGTATAGGTATGGCGGCAATTTCCAATCAATTCAAGGAATGCGGCAACAAGCCCTGGAATATGGCACATGACAGAGTGCACCCTGTAATGGATTGATAGCTGTACCTTGGACAGACAGACTGCCACGTATGAGAGGCATGCTGTCGAATGGTTGGATGATACCACCAGCACTCATTGCTGGCTCGTGTGCTTGTGATTGGACGTGGCTGCCTAGACTTGGAGCGCATCACAGTGAGGCAACTACCTAACGTTACAGTGGGTGTAGGCAGAAATGGGCTCAGTACCACTTCAAGTATCACCTAGGTAGGTAGGTAGTTGCATAAACCCACTATAAATGCCCAAACTTGTTACGCTTCAGCCTCTTCCCCAATTTACCCAGCGCAATCGCATCGCGATCGGCGTCAAATGGCCAAAGATTCCATTCTGCCGGCCCTAGGCCCGGGCCCGGGCCTGGACGCGGCGTCTCGACCGCCAAAGGGACGTTTTGTGCTTGCGCGGGCACGGCGCGTTGTTCTACTCCTCCTACCCCTTCTTGTTGCAGCGCACTGGGTGGTTACGCGTCACCGCCTACTTGGAGGAGTGTGCTACCTATTGGGCGTGATTCCCATTGTAGGTTGTCGCCAGCCTCAAAATCATTGCCCGCCCTCGCTTTACGACGCGCTGCCACGAGCTGACGATGTATTTCATTTCATCCCGTGTACCAACGCGACGATTCCCCCATCGTTGGAGGACCCGAATCCGGAGTCGACCTGGCAAGGTCTGTTTGAGCCGAATCCCGACCACTGGAGCTGGGCGGATTCGGATAAGAAAGCAAGCGATGCCTGCTCCGGCCGCGGAATTTATCTCTGCGGGTACCTAGACTTGCCGCTCGACTATTATAACGCCTCGGACCAACGCATCGTTCGCCTGGCCATCACCAAGCTGCAGGTCGCGGGCCTCGCGCTCGCGAAACCTGCGGGGAGCTCTCGCACCGCCGCCGCCAACTGCACGAGCGGCAGAACCATTGTGCTCGAGCCCGGTGGCCCCGGGGCGAGTGGCACCAATGAAGTCTGGATCCGAGGAGACAAGATCAGCCAGCGGTTGAGCGACGGCGAGCTCGATGTCCTTGGCTGGGACCCGCGCGGCGTCAATGTCTCGCTTCCATTGGCATCCTGCTTTGCCCACAACTCGTACCGAGATCACTGGTCGCTCTTCGCAGACCAGTACCGCGAAGCATCTGTATCTCCCATGAGTCAACTTGGAGCTGCTGATGCGATGAATAAGGCTACTTTTTTCGCCTGCCAGCAGCGGTTTGGTGACTTTGGTCGTTTCCTTAGCACTACATTTGCAGCACTCGATCTGGAGGGCATCCGAAACAGTCTAGGAGAGGATGACTTATCCGCCTATTTCGTCAGTTATGGTACCGCAGTTGGCCAGACGTATGCTGCTATGTTCCCCGATAAAGTCGGGCGTATGGTTCTTGACGGAAATGTCTACTTCAAGGACTATAGAACGCTGGGAATGGATTCCTATAACTCATTCGCCAACGTCACCGACGTGTGGGTGGATGGATTCCTGGGCGAGTGTGTTGGTGCAGGACCAGACAAGTGCGCGCTCGCCCAATCCAAGGAGGGCGACAACCGCCCAGTCACGCTGGAAAACCTCCAAGCCCGAATGGAGTCGCTGATTCAATCCCTCGCCAAGGCCCCCATCCCAGCATACCTCGAGTCTACTGGACCAATGCTCATTACCTACTCGGAATTCGTAAAGGCCCTGTATCCTGCTCTGTATCTGCCGACTACCTGGGCGTCCGTCGCGAGCATGCTAAGGGAGCTCGAGCGCGGCAATACTACCGCAGCTGCCAAGCGCATCTCGTCATTCCAATCCGGTCCAGCTGAGGTCGCGTCAAGACCTTTTTCTTTCGAATTGACGAACCTGGTTGTCTGCGCCGATGCGCACAACTCCCCTAGCCCACCTGATGATCTGCAGTGGTGGGACAATTTGTGGGCAAACTACACCCAAAAGTCATGGCTTACAGGAAATTACGGCTTCTCTCTTGTGTTTCCTTGTCGGCACTTTAGCGGTAACTGGCGGGAGATCAACACATATCAAGGCCATCTTAATCACACCCTTAAGAACCCCCTTCTTTTACTGTCAAGTACCTACGATCCCTCAACGCCTTTACAGAATGCCAAAAGGGCACTTGAAGAATTGAGATTGAACGCTAGACTAGTGGTGCATCATGGCTACGGTCATGCCACGCTTCCTGATAAGTCTAACTGTACTGACCAGATTGCTAAAAGGTTCATGATGGAGGGCGAGCTCCCAGAGGACCAAGTCTCGGACTGTTATGCAAACGAAAAGCCTTATCGCTATAGCAAGGACCAATGGTTCTAATGAATAGATAAATGAATGCTGGGCTTTTGAGTTTAAAACGGGAAGTAGCACCCCAACTTGTTGGCCCTTTTGGTCAGTCACACCGGTCACGGGCTCACCACCACTGGTCTCCCGCTAAGTGCCGAATGGCATTCGATCCGCAATGAACCTCGCCGTTCAAGGTGTGGTGCGTGAACCAGTCATCAACGTAGCTGACTGTATAGCCCGCTTTGGCGTAGGCCTCGTCCGTCGCGGCGCGCAGGACATCGTGCCCGTCAATGATGGGCCCCCACGGGTTCGCGGCAATGATGTGCTTCTTGTCCGCCACGACGCTGTTGATGGTGCCGGGGTACAGGGCCACAACCGTCCAGCGCTCCAGCCCGGACCATTTGGACTGGCGGCGCTCCGGGCTTCCAGCTCCCTTGCCGTCTCGTCGTCCTCGTCGTCTCTGTCGCAAGTGGCTCGGCGGCGTGCCAGCTTCCAGAACGCTGGGGATTTTCTTATTCCTGACGCCGCGGCGAGAAACTTGGGTCGTGCCGTTTCGGGCCTTTTCCGCATACTTCCAAGGACCCTCGACAATAGTCTTGTTGCCGACATCCAGCTCGTACAAGCCTGGCAAGCGGATAATGTCGGCGTCCGTCAGACCTGTTTCGCGCTTCAGAATTTCGATATTGTCGGCGATGCTATTGAAACTCTTGTTCTGCACGGTAGCAAAATGAGGGTCGTCCAGCAGCTCGTCGATGGTCGTCGTGACATACCACGCTTCGGGGTCATGTGGCGATTGAGGACGGGAGACGGCCTTGTCTTTGCCATGGCCCGCCTGCTGAGCCTGTAGAAGCATTTCAAGACCCGCGAGCGGATCGTCCGCCATCAAGACCCAGCCAAGCGTGTTGTTTGCCGGAAGGAACTGAAAGAATTCGTCCGTATGTCCAACGAGAAGCCACGAAGTGTTGAGATGGATGGGGGCCTGTACTTCCTGGGCCTCTAGGAAGTCAACCATGTATGGCTCCTCCATTTGGCTTCCAAGGACGGCTCTGCCGGCCGGGTAGGACTTGCCGTTATACGAGTACGGGGGTATAGTTTCCAGATTTCCAGTAGAGTCGGTGGTACCACCACTGGCCAGGTGCTGGACAGCTCCCACAATGTTGGATCGAAGGTCCTGGAACACCTTGCGCCCAGCCTCACGCCAGTCCTGCGCTGATCGGATCATAATGTGCAGGCTGACAGGGCCGCTGGGGCCGGGAATGCTCATATACCCGGGCTCGAAGAAGTCCTGCGTCCACACCTCGTTGCAGCCCTCGAAAGCGTGCACAGGGCTCTGCAGACCTAGGGAAGAGGAGACGTTACGAAACTTGTCCACGAAGTAATCGTGGGCCGGGTCTCTGCCGTCGTCACCATCAACTTGAGATGTCAGTAGCTGCTTAGCGACCTGGCCGTGATGCTGCGTCAAGACGGGTGCCACTCGGAGTGCCACCGAATCCTGTGCTTCTTTCCCTTGGTCTTTGACTCGAAACTTGACGGTAGCTCTGCCATCCCAGCCGCCGGGGCGGCGAACGTCGCGTGCATCAATACCAAGCTCAAGGCCTGCTCTAAGCTCCTGAGCCCCAAAGGTATGGTTTGACGTGATGAAGACCCATTGGCCATGGGCTTCCTGCTTGTAGAACAATCGAACCTTGGATGCTGCTAGCGTGCGAGTGATGGTGATAGTCCCCGTAGCCGAATCGCCGAGTCGAGGGATGGGTCGAGTACGGAGAGGTGCGAGGTAGGTCGCATTACGAAGGATGTCGTCTGAGGCGTCGTTGCAGGCCGATATCTTCCTATCCACGTCGCTAAACCCCTCGTACTCCTCTTTCCTCAACAGAAAATCATCATAAAGAGATCTTTGACTCTCATCGAGGCTGTCGAGCCACTGCTTCATCGATCCATCTTTAGGCAGATCCGGAAGACGAGGGTCCAAGACCGGCGTCTCAGGCGGCAATGTTGCATTAAAGATGGCTCCCAGCTCGCTGGCACATGCACCAGTAATTTGGGAGGAGCATCGACGGTCAGTGTCAACAATGTTGGCTAGGAAGAGGGCGCCGACGTCGTCTGTCCACGTCTCTTTGCCAACAGTGTCGCTATCACCCGTCAGATCCACCTTGCCGTCACGGTTTGTGTCTGCCAAAATGGACACGGTAAAATTATCTTTAGCGGTAGAAGGCTGTCCGACTGAAGTTTGACCAGGAGTCGTGGCCGTGCGTTTGGTGGGCGAACCATGAGACAGCACACTCAAGTGCAATGCGCCTAAAATGAATGTAGGACGCATCGTGAGAAAGAATGATAATAAATAATTTAGTAGTAGAGAGAATAAATCTTGCAAAAAAAGAATGCAGTCATCTTTTCAGCGTTATCCCTCGAGTTTAAATACAAGAAGTCTGCCGTCTACTTCCTTCAGTGTCGGGACACTAACTACGCCAAGATTCTACGCCGAGATGGCTGTGACTCGTCGCCCCTTAATTCTCCATATAGACCTATCATTATTGGAGTCATAGTCAGGGCTGTGCTGTTTAGAATAGAAGGCTGAGTATGCAGTAGAGTTCCTGTATATATTCATGCTTCAAAGGTAAACAAGTTACATTGCCGTTATGTGCACCCATCGCAACCAACAGAGCTTTCCACGTACAAGGAACATCACTGCCTCATCAGTAAAAAGTGCGCGGCTTCTTATCAGAAGGCTGCTGGAGGATTACAATCTTTTGGAGTGAAACAGAATACTTGAAAGGACGGTTTGAGGAAGCTGGCAACCTGTGTGCAAGGTATCCCTTGACGGTGCGGGACGAGGTTCAAGGTCATAAACTCCATAGCTGTTTAATACCTTCAAGTGCCGCCCGCTCAGAGAAATCTATTACATTGAGTAATCATTGAGCCAGTACTTCTCTGCGCCACGAATACCCAGCCATAGCGGCGTTGTTTGATATACCATCAGAACTGAATATTCTTTGATACCTTGGTTGGTCACGAACCCTGCAACTGGCTTAAACCTTCCTGCTGTCAGTGGGATTCATAGGGCTCAAGAGTGGATAATGAGGCGTTTTTTTGATAGCATTGCTGTTCAACATCTGCCGAACGCGTTATGACGGCACACTCCGACACAGCCATGCCAATGAATCACGTTCATTCGGAGTCTGCTTTAGCCAATGCATTGTGACTATAAAGGTCGCAAGTTGGTCTCCATTAGGGCAGTGTAATTTGTACAAGTTGTATGACATGGATTTGAAGATTGAGTGTGGAAGACCTCGCCCCTGTGGTTTCCATAGTCGGGTTGAAACAACGCCCTACGGATGCATGCTTTAAACAAGATGCGCACCGCGCCGCCAGACGAACCGTCAAATTGTAGAAAATGCGTGACTCGAAGCACCAAGAAGCAGATCTAATCAGTTGCCGGGGTTCTTAACATGATTGGGAAAACCCTCGTACCTTGCTACCAAGACCGGGCGAGTGGTAACAACAAGGTCGGCCTACATAATAAACTTTGTCTCCCTGACTCGCCTTTTCCCGGCACGTTCTCCACTTGGCCTCGTACTTTTATGCCTTACTTTAAGTTCCGATAAGATCACCAAGCGTTCTTTAGTGCTTCTGGTACCACAACCAACAAGGTTATGCGCCTGCGCCCTCCCACCAAGTCTCCATTCCCAGTGCAACGGCTTGGCCTACAGGCAGTTAGCAAGCAAACGCTCTCTACAAGCGGCCATCTACGGGCCGTCGGTCTTGTAATCATTTATCCTTTTAGCGTTTATTACTTTAGCAATTATCCTATTAGGGCTGGCCGCCCTTTACCCTCAAACCACAGCCCTACCGAATTTCTATATTCTGCTTTTTATGTCCCTCGTCATAATCTGGTAACTATAATTTCGATTTCTCGGGCCGAATCTACCCGGCCGCGAAAGCTGGTCACAAGGCCTTGATGAGCCGGTACCCGCGCCGGGCGTGGCCTTGTGGGTTGTTTCAGCAGCTTCGCCCGGCCCATTCTGCAATTCTATGCGGTCCTCTGGCTTACACAGCCCTGATAGCACCATCTTTTCTTTGGAGCTTGAAAAGACACGATACTTTGACTGAGCCACGTCTGCCCCACCTTGAATTGTGAGGAACCCTGTCAGGATGAGTTTGCCGACTCTGGTAGAAACCGCCCTTCCTTCCCAAATACTTTCACCTAATTTTCCAGGATTGGGCAGGTATCTACGAATACCTCTTTCTAAGAATTTACCCAGACCCATTCAAAAAATCGAAAGCCATTGCCCAGTTGCTTGGAGACAGGCAGGCAACGCTAACTGTGGTTCTCGCAATGAATGGTGTGTGTAAGTCGTGACTAGTCTCACATGCTGCGCAGCATCACCATAAAATGTGATTTCCCGCCTCTTTACACCTGAGATCATGGCAATACGACACATACTTTGCACTACTTCTCCAGTTATTAAAAACATTGCATCCCGAGTTGTACGATTGGCAAGGCAGCCCAACCAACATCCAGTAGAACGGTCAAGCCACATGTCACTAGCCACATTTCAGTCCCCACGCAACTTGGGTCTCGTGCGATGTGGCGTCAATAGTTGAAGATGCCACAGTTCCTCCCAACGTCCAATGCAGCGTCCAGTAGCGACAGTTGACGTCTGCGCATCCAGAGCGCCACCGGATATTGCGATTTACAAGTTCCAGATGAAATCGCCCTCGCATGAATTTTTCTAGACCATCACAGCGCCCGTGAGCGCGGGAATTACCATCTTCGATTCGGCTGTGCTGGCGCATCCCCCCTGGTCCCGACGAGGGTCGAGTTCCTTCGAGAGGTACTGCATGGAACATGCTTCTTCTTGCGATCCTGCTGGCTTTGGTCGGGCTGCCATGGGTAGCGCCGGCCATGCGATCGGATCACCTGGCCAAGCTTCGGCAGGAGACGGTGGACATGTTTTACCACGGCTACAGCAGCTACATGCTGCATGCATTCCCAGAAGACGAGGTATGAGCTACTGGATGACTGCTTTCAGTCAACAGGTAACTAACAGCTTATCACTCGTTTAGCTCCGACCCGTATCATGCCAGCCATTGACTCGAAATCCCAAAAAGCCGGCTGACATTGGACTGAACGACGTGCTCGGCAACTACTCCCTGACCCTCATCGACAGCCTATCAACCCTGGCAATCCTTGCCGGTGGCCCTGCAGACGAGAAATATACGGGCTCTCAGGCATTAAGCGATTTCCAGGACGGAGTGGCAGAATTCGTCTTGCATTATGGCGATGGAAGACACGGCCCATCAGGCCAGGGCCTGAGATCCAGAGGCTTTGATCTTGATAGCAAGGTGCAGGTTTTTGAGACGGTAATCCGTGGTGTTGGTGGTCTGCTAAGCGCCCATCTATTTGCTGTAGGTGAATTGCCTATCAGGGGCTATAAACCAAAACCTGATTCCAACATCGAGAGTGATGATCCTCTGGAGACGGCACCCATCACCTGGCCTGGAGGCTTCCGATATGACGGTCAGCTCTTGCGTCTAGCTCTCGATCTATCCGAACGACTACTTCCAGCCTTTTACACCAAAACAGGGATACCCTATCCGCGCGTCAATCTGCGCTCTGGCATTCCTTTCTATGTCAACTCGCCGTTGCACCAGAATCCCGAAGACACAGAGCCCATCGTCGGCAATGCTGAAATCACGGAAACGTGCAGTGCTGGTGCAGGTAGCTTAACGCTGGAGTTTACTGTACTGAGTCGTCTCTCTGGAGACCCGCGCTTCGAGCAAGTCGCCAAGCGTGCTTTTTGGGAAGTATGGGAACGCCGGAGCGACATTGGCTTGATTGGCAACGGCATCGATGCAGAACGCGGCGTCTGGATAGGTCCCCATTCTGGAATCGGCGCTGGCATGGACAGCTTCTTCGAGTACGCGCTCAAGAGCCACATTCTTCTCTCGGGACAGGAGACGCCAAACATGACGCGGTCTCAAAGACAGAGCACGACAAGCTGGCTCGATCCTAACGCCCTGCATCCACCACTATCTCCAGAAATGCACTCGTCGGATGCGTTCCTGGAGGCTTGGCACCAGGCGCATGCGTCGGTGAAGCGCTACATTTACACTGATAGGAACCATTTCCCATATTACTCCAACAACCACCGCGCAACGGGTCAGCCTTACACGATGTGGATCGATAGTCTCGGTGCGTTTTACCCCGGTCTGCTAGCTCTGGCTGGCGAAATCGACGAGGCCGTAGAGGCCAACCTCGTCTATACCGCACTTTGGACACGATATGGCGCTATCCCGGAGCGCTGGTCCGTCCGGGAAACCAACGTCGAGCCAGGCATTGCCTGGTGGCCAGGTAGGCCCGAGTTCATCGAGTCAACCTACCACATCTACCGAGCCACTGCCGACCCCTGGTACCTGCGCGTGGGCGAGATGGTCTTGCACGACATCAAGCGCCGCTGCTGGGTGGCATGCGGATGGGCCGGGCTGGAAAACGTTCTCTCGGGCGAGAAGCAGGACCGCATGGAAAGCTTCTTTCTGGGGGAGACAACAAAGTACCTCTACCTGCTCTTTGATCCAGAGCACCCGCTCAACAACTTCGACGCTGCCTACGTCTTCACGACCGAGGGACACCCTCTCATCATCCCACGCAAAGCCCGTGGCTCAGCGACACCTAGAAAGCGCACTTCGCGCACAGCTCAACAGAGAAAAAAGGACGTGACTGTGTATAACTACTATGACAGCAAATTCACAAACTCCTGTCCGGCCCCGCGTAAACCTTTGGAGCCCTTGGCTGGCTCCAACACGGCGGCCAAGCGCAACTTGTTTGACGTATCGCGTTTCACCAATCTCTACAACACGCCCAACTATCACGGTCCGCTGGAAACGGTCCGCATCAAAGACGAAGAAGAGGGGCTCATCACGCAGCACCGCGCAACATCCAACCACAGCGTCTTCCCGTGGACCCTTCCTCCAACCATGCTCCCGCACAACGGCACCTGCCCCGCGCCTGTGAACCGTATCCTGTCGTGGATTGAGTTTCCCTCGCAGGACGCCTCGGCGTCGCTGTTTTCGCGCAGCGGCAGCAGCAGCAGCAGTAGCACACAGCTGCTGTGGTACCAAAACGTGGGCCCCACGGTCGAGCAGGTGGACGGGCTGAAGCTGCAGCTCGAGCAGGAGCACAACGAGGCGGCCGGCGAGGACGTGTGGATGATTTCGCACGTGGCCGGCAAGACGGTCAACCGCCACGAAAACGTCATGTTCCACGCCGACCACGTGCGCCACTTTCGCGACGACGCCTTTTCTGTCCTCCGCCGCAAGGACGTAGTGGACGTGGTGCTGCTCATCGAGCCCGACCCGGCGCCGTTGACGAGCCGTGAACTGCCCCGCACGCCGGTGCCGCTGCCGATAACCGGCTCCCTCGACGACACCACCAGCATCGACGCCGCCCCCGCCGAAAACGCCTCCTCGACCCGCAGAACCGCCGTCCGCGCCAGCGGTGAGCCGCCCGCTGCCGACGCCGACTCGCTCTTCCAGTCCATCCTCCGCGCCGTCTCCTCGGCGCTCGAGGGCAGCGCCACCGCTAGCACCCCGTCGCCTAGGCCGCCTCCCTTCCGCGACAGCGGCAACAACGGCCACCCCGCCGACGGCGAGGGCGACGACCAGCAACCCGGCGTCTCCATCCACAGCTGGCTCGCAAACACGGCCACCGGCGCCGGCGCATTTCCCCTGCCCGGTGTGCAAGACGCGCTCCTCCACAGCAGCCCCGGCTTCTCGGCTGCCGACCCGTCCGCCTCGTTCCCCTGGCGCCGCGTCTACATGGCAGGTCTTGCCTGCGACGGCCCGCTGCCCGACGACGCGCCGCGCCGGCACCAGGTCATTGTCATGCAGCGCGGCGGGTGCTCCTTTGGCGACAAGCTCGACAATATTCCCAGCTTCGCGCCCGGCGACGATGGCAGCTTGCAGCTCGTGGTCATCGTGGATGAGGGCGGCGATGCGCACGACGCGCCGCGGCCGCTGCTCGCGACCGAGCAGCGCACACCACGAGGCACGCCGCGCGTGCACGGCATCCCGATGGTGCTCATGCCGGGCGCCAAGGGCACGTACGAGCTTTTTCGGCGGGCGTCGGCGGTGGGACTGCGGCGTAAATACGTCGTCAAGAGCCAGGGCTACATGATTGAGAATGCAATTGTGCTGTAGGGAGGTGGATGAGAATGGCGGAGATGATATTTGTATATAATGGAGAGACGATGTATGTTTGTTCATATGGAAAAGTAGAGTTCAATGTTATAGATGCCTGTTTATAGGATGCTTACAGACACAATGTTGCAGGTGATTGTTTCCAATGCGTACAGATAGAAATGATTATTATTATGGTGCTTTTAGGCGCGATAATAAGCTCAACATGCATAACGTTGGTGCTGAATGCGCATGTTGGGGAGCACAGCACGCATCTGCAAAATGGCCTGCCAATCTATGCCTTCTTGCTAGTTGCCCTTTCAAATAATAAAGTGCGCACAAAGTAATTACATGAAACTAAACTTGCTACTCTTTTCCAACATGTTTGTTCTTCTCACATGATGATAACTTTTCGTTTGTATCTTCCTTTCTGTCTTTTTTCTGTCTTGTCGTCGTGTGTATAGGAGAAAACAAGTGGGAACCAAATTGCATTCTCTCCATTGCTGCCCTGCTAAATGGGCGCCATTATATGCAGACGGTTGAATGTCGTGTCAGGTTGCGGTGTATGTAAGGACCAGTCCCCAGGGTATTAGATGAGTCGGCATTGACGCTTTATGGTGTATATGTGACAGGTGGAAGTATCGCGCCAACGTATTTTTCTATTAGGTCGTAATCATGTCTATTGTTGAATGTGCGGATCTCGAGTGACTCGTTCGTGCGCTTCGGGTGACGCTTTTTTTATTTGCTTAGGCATCCTCGAGGAGGATGGTTGTGGGGGCGGCTGGAAGCTTGTCGCGGCCGTTGAGGCCAGGAATCTCGAGGATGAAAAGGTAGCCCATGACTTGGCCTTTGAGTTGGGTGACAAGATCGGCAGCAGCCTTGGCAGAGCCACCTGGAGGACATGTCAGATCATGGGGCAGTGACAGATGACGCGAGTAAATTACCAGTGGCAATAATGTCGTCGACGACAAGAACCTTTTGGCCCTCGGAAATAGCATCCTGCTGCATTTGGAACAAGTCCTTGCCATACTCCTTGACGTACTCGGCGGTAACACAAGGACCGGGGAGCTTGCCCTTCTTGCGAACAGCAGCAAAGGGGACACCGAGACGCAGAGCGAGGCCGGGGCCAAAGAGGAAACCGCGAGCATCAAGACCGACAATTACATCGGGTTTGGAGTTGGTAAAGGTCTGGGTGATTTGGAGCTCGAGGGCGTTGACGAGGGTGGCATGGGCTTCGGGGTTGGCAAAGAGCGGCATGATATCGACAAAGTCAATGCCAGGAATGGGAAAGTCCGGGAACTGGCGCAGATTGTTGCGAAGAATTACCTTTGCACTGGCGAGTTGGGCGGCGGTGGCGGAGGAGGAGGAGGGCTGTCTTCCCGAGGCATCTTGGGCAGCTGCGGGATCACTCATTGTAAGCTTGAAGTTGAGGTGGGAACAAGATTCGATGGGAGGAGAAGGTATACGGTGGCGGGGGGAGGGGAAAGTAAAAGGCAGAGCAGGGGGAAAGTCAAGTATCAGGTGGTGATTCGAGGCAGAATTTTCCAGACAAGAATGGTAAAGAGTGAAGGCGTTATGAGTTGACGGATGAGTGAATAAAACGGTAGAAGCGGTGCAGGTTTTAGGAAAAATAATGCACGGCGGGGAGCTTGGAGGGGTAGTTTCGGAGGCGGGCGGGCAGAGCAAACAGGAGGGAGAAAAAAGGTGAAAGGTGGGTTAAAAGCACGCACTTTTTCCTGAGTGGAACCAAGTCCAAAGGTACCTAGGTAGGCTGGTAGGCTGGTAGGCTGGTGAGGCAAGTACTGAGCAGTTTACCTGTAACTAGGCGATAGCCTATATTTAGGCAAGCTGATCCAATTCAGGCCGCAGATTGGACGCGCAGCGGACCGTCAAGGTGCTGGTGGTGCACCGGTGGTGTCGCAAGCAGGAGAACCGCCCCAGTAAAAAAAAAAAATAATATATTGCAAGTTGGCGGGCAGAGACGACTCAACAAACGGAGGCGTGCGGGCAGCTGGCAGCTGGCAGCTGGCAAAAAATAACCGGCCGGCAAAAGTGCAAACGCGCAGTAGAAAGCTGGATGATGCGAGAAGAGGAAAAAGGGAACTCAAGGAAGAATGAGGAGAAAATAAAATAGGGCCTCGATAGGAGGGGACCCGGGTCCCAAGGTCGTAGATAGCCAAATACCTAGGTATCAGCCAGCTAATGCACAATCCAGACAGCACACCCAGAGACTATGTAGACAGGCAAAAGTGCATGGTTGTGAGCGCAGGGAGAGGGGTTGGTGTTGAGAAGAAATCGAGACAGGGAAAAGGTGATGGAAAAAAGGGCCAGCCGGGCTGCATAATGTAAGAAGAGCGAGGGGAGAAATCAGGCATAAAACGCAAAGTACACTTACTAGCTCTCATTGATGTGGTCGGATGTAATCAGCGCAGAAGCAAAAGGTCGGTGTGAGGATCAATACTTTTGGTTTTCTTCATGTTCGCTTGTGCCTGAGGAAACGCAATGGCAGGATAGGCTGGCTGGCTGGCTGGCTGGCTGGTGGGATGGATGGATGGATGGATGGATGGATGGATGGATACGCACGGAGGAGGCATGAATCAGGCCGAGCCAAAACAAGCAAGGATGGCAGCGAAAATTCATGGGAAAGGAAGGCAACCGAGAAAAAAACACTTGAAAGAAGACTAAAAAAAGAATCATTTCATGCTGTTCCTGGGTTACCGGCGGAGAGAAATGCCCATGATACAGAGTACAGGGCCCGAGTATCTGTACGGATACAGCATAATACAGTAGGTAAATACAACATGCTGGCCTACGCAGCTGTACTCTGCTGTTTGGCCGTGCATGGATTTACGCAGGACCGAGTCCATCATTATCTGCCAAATTTTGAATTACTTGCCAATTTGATAAATCAGGCTTCACCCTGCCATGCATGTAACATGCCCGTATCGTCTCGGTTGTTGTGCAGCAGGCTGATGTTGCCAGCCAGCGTGTTATCAACAGATTGAGCCACCGCGGCCGCCTCCTCCTTGACACCACAAGAATATCCACGGCGGTTCACCTGCACAAAATGAACAAGAGGCAGTCGAGAAGAAAAAGGCCTGGTGACTCACCTCTCTTTGATTTCTCCCTTGTCGAGCCAAGAAAAGCCCGAGGGGAAATAACTGGTAAATCAGAAAATAATAAATAAGAAGACCGTTTTTTGACTCACACCAAATTCTCGGCTCCCTCGACTCCGCGGGGGCTCCTTGGCCGTCCAAACACAGCGCCAGGGCCGTTACACGAGCTCAATCTGATGGCCAGCCACAAGTGGGGGCCCAATATTTCAGGTGGCCTGCATATTGTGTTTTCGCAGAGCAAATCCTTATTATTACAAGAAGCAAAGAGCCGAATGCAACTTCTCTTGGTCATGCCTTTGAGTATTCTTGTCCCTCTGCTTTCGATACAGAAAATTATTACCAAGAAGAAAAATAAGCCAAAACACGGCACGTCAAACACGAGAAGCCCACCCTGCGTCAAGCTGGAAACGGCCCGGCTTACCCACACCAAAATCAAAGCTTGCGCGATCAAGGTTGCATCAGTCGCATCGATGCTTGTAGGCTGTCATGCCCATCTGCCTGTCCTTGGTGCAGTTGATTGAAAGTTGGGTATTTTTATCTTGTGTTATTTCATCCGATTCAAGTATTGCTTCATGCTATATTTTTCTTAATTTCATCACCCTATTTGCCGTTAATTATTGCAGGCAATTTGTATGTGCTCTCCCCGTTGTACCTTGATTAGTCCACATCCTAGAGGCAGCAGAGGTCGACGAAGAACATCTTGCCATGCTTCAATTTGGGCGTGCAGGCACACTGCCTCGTCAACCGCTACACACAGAGCACGACGGTATTGGCAACATGAGCTCATCACTTGTCGCGAAACTTGGAGTTTTGGCATTTCAGTACTTGCCCGATGAAGCCGGCCTCAATGACTGGGCGGGGAGGTGAATGGTCTCATGGGGTCCAAAATTATCTCGCTTGATGAATAGGTCATCGGTAATGGAAATAAGAAAGTCATTCCCTGCATGGTCTTTTAACGGGCTGTATTACTTGGGTGTAGCCAGATTGTTGCACGAGTTTGAATCAACCCGGCCCCGCCATTGGGGCCCTCCCTCATGGTGTGGGCAGATGCGGTCTGGATAAACTATTTACCAACCTGCTGGGCGCTTCTGTCACTTATCCCCCCAATCACTTGTTCATATAAATACAGAAAAGAAGAGACAATAGCACAGAAACCCCTCTTCTTAACACAGACACGGGCGCACACAACAACCATCGGCTCTTCCTCGCAAACCCATCACCATCCTTTCCCGCCCGACTAGCTCAGTCAACCCGAAAGATGAGTTCGCCCGGCGGTAATTATTACTACATGTACCACTGCAAATACTTTTACGATTTCGACTGTGCCAACTGGGTATATCGCGAAAACACAGTTTGCCCAAGGTGCCTTGTAAGCGTCTTTTTTCTGCCGTCTCTCCGCCCTCGTTTTAGCTCTCTAGTTAGGCCTTTCTGACCGTGTTTTGCGTCTCTCAAGGCTATTGATCGGGAATAGTTAGCTGTCGACCTAGAGCACTTGTTCGCTGGCTCGGTGGCGCGCCATTAGCCCTCATCATCGGCTGACGTTGCTCTCGATGACGCTGCCGAGCAGCCTGCTTTGACCTACTTCCCTGGTCTATTTGTTCATTCATGTATTTCAAGTTGTCCCCGGTACGCCCTTGACCTCCAGCCTGCCCACCCCCGCCGTCAGACACGGGTTTTAAGGCTTCGCGGGAGGAGCCGGGCGGGTTTAACAATAATTAGCGCCCCTCCTGGCCGCCATAATAACTAGGTAGTAATAATAACTAGTATTACTCCGTACGACGGGCCGCAATATCGTCCGGCCGAGAACCGCTGCATTGCTTAAACTTGAACTACTTATTAGCCTGTTCTTCTCAAATACAACTAATCCGTACAGTGAGAATGCCGCGTTTAGGCTTGCCACGCCAGGTGCGCAAATACCTGAGCCTAAACCTGCTGCTTGTATGCGCTCCTCTAGGCTTTGTCGCCTCGGCCTATTCGTGGAATCCCATTGCCGACTTTCTCTTCAACTTTCTCGCCATCATCCCGCTATCAGGGCTGATTTCAGATGCGTCCGACACGCTCAGCGAACGCTGGGGCGGCTTGGTCGGCGGCCTGGTGAATGCGTCGCTGGGAAATACAGTTGAGCTCATTGTTAGCGCTTTGAAGAATGAGGGCAATCGATCGAGGTCGTGATGGGCTAACCCGCCTCTTTTTTTTTTTCTTCTTCTTCCAAAATCTAGGTCGGACTCCTCGCCATTACGCAAAACAATGTGAGCGCAGCGCAGTCTGTCATGATGGGCAGCATCCTCAACGACATTTTACTGGTACAGGGGATATGCATCATTGTCGGCGCCCGCTCCAAAGGCGTCATCATCGTCAACTCGGCCCTCGTCGACTCGCTGTCCTCGCTCATGCTCGTGGCCGCCATGGCCATGGTCCTTCCCACCGCGCTGTACGCCGCCATCCCCCGCGCCCACAGAAAGGGCGCGGGCATGAAGCAGCGCATCGTGTCCTTTAGCCGCGCCACCAGCATCGTCCTGCTGCTCATTTACTTGGCGTACCTCTATTTCCAGCACAAGACGCACCGTTCGTTATTCGAAGATGGCCAAGACGGTGATGACGACGACGACGCGGCTAGCGACCATAGCGATGACCTCATCCCCACTTCGCAGCCGTTGTCTCAGGGCGAGGCCACGCGGGATTGCGAGAATGGCGCAGACTTGCACAGCACTCCTTCCATGCAAGACATTTCCATTGTCGTTCTCACTTTGGTCTTGAGCTCCCTCGCCATTGGCAAGTGCGCATATAACATCGTGCAGCGGCTTGATGAGATTGTCAAGGCATTTGGCGTCAGCCAGACATTCATCTCCCTCGTCATTGTTCCGCTCGCGAGCAATGCCCCGGAGATGACGCAGGTGTTGGCGGCTGCAAAGAGGCAAAAGATTGATTTTGCCATTGCGGTCATTGTCGGCAGTATTCTGCAGATTGCGCTTTTCGTGTTACCTGCCCTTGTCATCATTGGCTGGTTCATCGGCAGCAACATGGATCTCTACTTTGAAATGTCGCAGACCTGTGTCTTGCTCTTTGCCATTGTACTGGTGAATCAGGTTCTACAGGATCGACAATACACATACCTCCACGGCATGATGTTTCTTTGCGTGTAAGTCTGCCAGTGTGTCGATACAATCATGCAGTGCAATTACTGATTTGGTTGTTTATCCATCTAGATATGCAATCATTGCGACGGCCTACTTTGTTGAACCCTTTCACTAAAATTACAAGACGCTGGCTTGGGGCGAGCTGTCTGGAGTAAATTCTGGTATCGGCCGAGCACCATTGGCAAAATCTGGTCGGACAAAAAAGACAATGGCCATGGAGAGGTATCTAGAAGCAGCAAGTCAGAAAACGAAAACGAAATTTTCCGAGGTGGGCGGGTGCAGCACATACGTTCCCATGAGCATACAACTCTCAAAATATGTAGTCTTGCCGTAGCGGACAAGAAATGTCATAATGGTGACGGAGAGAACAAAAACAACCGCGTCAAAAAGGCCGAATACAAGCATCATTGGCTGGTCTAGGCCCCAGCCGAGGAAGACAAGTAGCGGTATGTTGAATAGCAGTGTGTCGAGGACGTTGGTCATTACAGAGCGGATGGAAAAGTCGAGACGGCTCATGCGTGCACCGCCAATTTCCTCGGCCCGGGCGTGGCGGATGATGCTTACAGACTTGGCCGAGCTGACAATGAGTGGCAAGATAACAAAAGCAACAAATGTCTTTGTAATGTGCAGGCTCTCTGCAGCTACATTCATGCTGCGCAGCAAGAAAACGGCACAGACGACGGTACAAGACAAGCTGCCAAGCAAGCTGACGCCCAGCGCAAAAGTTCCGCCGGCGCTTTGCTGCTGCTTCGAGTCGAGTTGCGTATTCGTGCGGCTGTCAGGATTAAACTGCAGGGCGCCTGGATTCACTGGGAAGAACTGGCCATGGGTGACGAAGCGAAACGACAGGTAGGTGAAAAAGAGAAGGACGAGAGCAGCGGCAGTCATGTGCGAGAGATTGAGGATACCGCGGTCAATGGCTTCGGGGGATTCAAGAGCTCCATCACCGGTTGTGAGAGACATGACTGTGGGAATGACAAGACAAAAGGACGTGACCATGACTAGGGAGGACATGATGCTGGTTCTGCTCTTGCTGAAGACGGCGTCTTTTTTGCCGTAGCTAGCATGTAGAAAGCTGCCACCGAGAACCTGTAAATCAGGTTGTGAGAAATGCATATTCGGATCCGTCTCTTGTTCTGGTCATTGTACTTACAAGAAGCGCATAATTCAGTATAATGCCAATCATGGTTTGCTGGACGAGAGCGCTCTCGCCATGGCCCAGTGCCACGGCGCTAATCTATCGTGGCCGCCACAGTTAATTTAGCGATTTGATTGCATTGACAGCAGCAAACACCGGGTTTCTAAAAAAAAAAAAAAAAAAAAAACTCACGAGGAATTCTGTAGAATTTCCGCCGACTGCACGGAAAAGTCCACCCCACACCCTAGCATTCTTCGTCATGGTGAGAACAGTGAGAATGTTTAGTGCCGCCAAGGGCACCAAGGCGGCGGCGTTGAGGACAAAGACGAGCGCTGCGGGCATGTGCGGCACCAGCGACAGCGCAATCGCTGCGGGCACGGCGAGCAGCAGAGGTTTGCTCTCACCAATGTAGTCGTCGCTCAGGATCGCGGCGAGCTGTCCAAACGTGTCTGAACGGCGCAGCCCGGGCGTGGGGTCGCTGGCCGCCCGTCGCGCATCACGGTCGGCACCACCATCCGTAACTAGACCAGCGGTTGCGTCGGCCGACGGGGTCCGATGCGAAGTGGAAGAAGAAGAAGAAGAAGAAGAAGAAGAAGAAGAGGCCGCAGCAGCTGGCGTGAACATTGAGGGTTGGCTGTGGCGTTGACGGAACGCAGCGTTCGGGGAAGCCATGATGGAGGCAAGGCGGTAGGCGAAAACACGGGTCCGCAGCGGCCTAGTTATTATTATTAGCGAGGATTCCAGATCCGCACAACGTCTTGGCGTGCGATGATGATTTGTCGCGAAACTTGGTTGTGAGAGCTGCGGGCATGATAAATCTACTTTGACCGTGCGGCGGCGTGCGCTGTGGGGTTGGGATGGGACAAGGCCGTCAGCAGGTGTTAAATATTATCGACATTCAACAGGGTGGTGCCCTTGCTGCTGCTGCGCCTTGCAACATGTTCCCTGTCTGACTGGATGCATTGTGTCGACTCGTCTTGAGTAATCCCACAGCCGGCCCCCAACTGCACTGTTTCCGGCCCGTCCTAGCGCCCGAGTGCTTTCCATCTCTTGGCAACACTGCTTTGCTCTGTTCGTTGCTCGCTCGCCGCCCGCTCGCCACGTCGAACCCGTCTTTGATCCTGGCAGCGTGTGCTGGCCACCCATGATGGATTCCAATCATGGCATTTCGCAACATGTCGCCGACACGACGCCGCTTCTACCAGACACAGCCCGCAATAGGCCCAAGAGCGCAATCACCGCGTTTACGGATGAGCTGGTGTATGCCACCACGGCCACTTTACAGTGCAGCGTCACCAATATCCTGCTAATCTGTCTGCCGCTTGGTCTTTATGGCACCGGGTGGGGGTTTCCTGGCTGGGCCGTTTTCGTGCTCAATTTCCTCGCCATGCTCCCGCTGGCTTCTATCCTTACCTTTTCTACTGAGCAGCTTGCTGCCATTGTCGGGTCCGTTGCGGGAGGCCTGATTAACGCCACGTTCGGCAATGCCGTTGAGATGATCGTGGGTAGCGTCTGCTGCGGCCGTTTGCATCCATCGTCGCTAACCGTGAGACGCCTAGGTTGGCATCAGTGCCCTCAAGGAAGGAGAAATCGGCATTGTGCAGTCCAGCATGATAGGAAGTATCCTATCCTCGATTCTATTGGTATGCGACGGTACTCTAATTGCTTCATCCATGCTAAGACCCTTTAGATTCTTGGCTCAGCCTTTTACCTCGCCGGCCAAGACAAGCAGACGGTCCATATCAATGTCGATGTGGCGGGTATTCTCACCTCGCTCATGGTCATTTCATGTACCTCTCTCATTCTTCCCTCGGCGCTTCGTGCTGGCGACCTTGTCACGGAAAGCGCAGACGGCAGCACTGCTGATTACATCTTGACTCTCTCACGCAGCACTTCCGTCATTCTTCTCATCTTCTACATCTTGTACGTCTACTTTCAATCAGTCACGCACGCAGATCTTTTTGCCGAGGAAGAGAGCGACCAAGGCAAGAAGCTGCACGCAGTCTCCAGCTGTGCAGTGCTGATTCTTGCCACTCTGGGGATTGCCTCGAGCTCCGATGCCCTTGTCGACAGCATTGACGGGGTCGTCGAAGCCTTGGGCATCAGTCGCAGCTTCATTGGCCTCATTATTGTTCCAATCGTGGGCAATGCGGGCTGTTTTGTGGGAACTGTGCAGTGGTCGCAAACCGGTCGCATCAACCTGGCTATATCCGTCATTGTCGGCGCGACGCTTCAAATTTCACTATTTGTTACTCCGTTTCTGGTCATTGTCGGCTGGATTATCGGCAGAGACATGTCATTGCAATTCGACACATTCGAAACCATTGTCCTGACCATGTCGACCTTGGTGGTCAGTTGCTTGGTGCGTGGAGGAAAGACGAATTACTTTGAGGGCATGCTGCTAGTTGCTACGTAAGTTGGACTTGAGACTTGCACTATTTGGTACTGACAGATGCCTAGATACACCATTATTGGCGTCGCTTTCTTTGTCCACCCTGACGACGTCTAAGCTATAGCTTTTTGTATCTATGCATCTGGAATTTTGAATACAAAAATTTTCGGGGTTCGTGATAGACTGGGCCGACGTGATAAAAAGAAAAGGGCGTGGCATGAAAAGTCATTTGCAAGGTTCAAAAAAGTTGGCCGTTGCCTTTTACCGGCCCCGTTAGAAAGTTTACCGCAACTCGGCACGGCCCGCCGCTAAAGGGCTGATCTACCTATTGAGCGACTCATGTAAATTGCATGCGGCGGGTTGCTGTTGCCTTTGAGAGAGCTCCCAGGCAAAAAAATGATGCACTGCTCAGCATCGTCATTCATCAGACACAAGACACATTGACTGATGCAACCTCTTCAAGTGCGTCTAGGCCTTTATTAGGTACCTCACTACAGTGGGCCGCCAGTAATATCGATCAACCCGCCACCTCAATAACCATACATTAGGAGGCTAGGTCAAAATAATCCGTAAAGATCAAATGCTTATTATCTTACTCGAATACTCGAGTCAAGATACCTAGAGCATCTGCTTTTTTGGGTAGGTACTCACTTCAAACTACCTGGAGGCGGGATCATTGTACGGGTACTTTGACGCTACCTACGGGCCAAGCCATTGTTTGCTCTCTATGTAGGTAGGTAATTAGGGTAGGTACCTACTACCTAACCTAGGTACCTTCTTCCTACCTCCATTAACTAATAAATGAGCCCCTTCCCTGGGTGCCAACCTCAACCATGCCTTCCTACTAGGCCATCAAGTTTCCTCCAAACACTCTTTTCTTTCCCCTGGTCCCTAAATACCTATCTTGCGCATTCTCCTTGTGCACGCTCGTGTCTTCTCGGCCATGCAGCTCGGCGAGGCCATCGGCACGGCGTGCGGCGCTTTTGCTGCCACCAACATTGACGACATATTCGTCCTCGTCACCTTCTTTGCCGAGTCGGCCACCAGCAAGCGCATGTCGCCCCTCAACATCATTATTGGCCAGTATGTCGGCTTCACAGCCATCACCATCATCAGTATGATTGGCTTTGGCATTTCTCTTGCCCTGCCCTCGGAACCAATAGGCTTTTTGGGCTTTTTACCCATGCTGCTCGGCTTCTGGGCCCTCTTCGACGTGCTTCTGTCGCGCGCTGGCGACGACCATGAACAAGAGGACGAGCATTTTCGAATGACCAACGCGACGCGCATCAAAGTCATTATCAAAGTTGCCACGATTACCCTCATCAACGGTGGCGACAACATTGGCACATATATTCCGCTCTTCTCACAGACCCGTGGCGCTGAAATCGCAGTCTACGTCGTTGTATTCTACATAGGCGTTGGCGTGTGGTGCTTGGCAGCCTGGCTCATTATGAAGCAAAAGCACATTCTGATGGTGGCACAGAAATACGCAGAAAAGTTTATTCCTTTTTTGTACATGGGCTTAGGCGTCTTTGTCATTGTCAAGTCACACTGCTATTCGTGGTCGATGGACCATATCAACCGAAAACTACCCTCACATCCCGGTCGATTGATACTCGCCCTCTGCACGACGGCGTTTCTGATAATATCCATTGGTATCATGTTTGCCATTAAGTGGTCGAGTAGGCAAGAGGAGTCCGCTGCAGAGGCTGCCGCAGAAACGGGCGGCGATGCTACAGAACTGCCAGAGGTCGGCCCCCGGCCGTCGACAGAAAGAACACAGGCTGGTGATGAGTCAAGTCCGGCATTTGAAAAGCCGACTACGCCAAACAAGTCACAGACCACTACAATCCTGACAGAAAACGACAGAAAACGAACACCACCTTAGCATGGTCTCATATCAAAATCAGAATTTGCACGCTGCTCAGTACCACCGTCGCGGCCTCAACATCCCCCGAGTGACACGCATCGCTTTCAATTCCATGGCACCACTCGCACCTATCCAAGCATGACAGGGGCATCTTCTTGCATATAATATTCTCTCACTTGTCTCTTGATCCAGAGCGTTACGTTGAGTGCCAAGCCGTGGAATAGCAGCGACAGCGCGAGCGCAACGTAAAACGGCAGGTGCACAAAGCAGACCATTCTGCAAGCAGCCAGAAGAAGGGGCGAAGATGCAATCCAGAGCAAACACACGGCGGTAAAAGCTTTGCCCTCGGCCAGATCCGTACACGGTGACGGGATAGCGCCGACGTCCCGTAGACCTGTTGTAGATAACGATGCCATCCTGAACCATACTAGCGGATAGCCCTTACTTATAGGACCCTCGATTATCAGCGGGGCCAAGGCATCTATGAAGCAGAAGGGCTGCGGGATCACGAGAGTCTCTGTGGTAGGGACGAGGACGTGGAAGCGAATCTTTCTTCCAGCCTCTCCCAAGCTCTGGACCAGAGTTACCCGCTCGCACAGCATCCATCGTGCGAGGACAAAGAGATTATGGGATACACCGGCAAATTCCAGTGGAAGAGGGCCTTCCACATCGTACATCCGCTGAAAGGCTCCCATCCAAGCTGTGTCGGGATGAAAGACGAAGAAACGATGCCCGTACTTGTCACTGCTATTCTCGCTGCATTTCAGAGCAACAAAATCTCTAACGGTCCGCGCGAATGAGAAGGGCGTGTGCAAGCTCATCGGTACCAAGTGTTCCGGCGACAGAGGTAGCAGGCTCGCCATGGCCCGCAAGTGATTGTGAACTTGTGTTCCCTGATAGGTTCGATATGGACGCGCCGCAATCGGTCCGAGTGCAAAAAGGGCCTTGGTTCGCAGTTTCATCTCTGACGAGCCTGGCGGCATCCACATGCCCATTGAGTTGTGATCAAGGAGTACTTGGTTTGTCGCTGCTGTCGACGTGACCGAGGCGTGCATTTGCCCCCGAGAAGAAAGCCATAACCACAACGATGATGCATCATGTACAAGGGTAAATATGCTGTCTCTCCAATCCACATAATTGCCGACGAGGTACAGGAATATGCTGGCGGAATAGAAGAATTCCCACATTGAAAGGGACTGTCAAAGGCTAATTGAGCACTAGGAAAACGATTCTGAGAGCAGTTTGCTTGCGATGAGTGAAAACCAGTTATCGTGTCGCTGCCTTATCTTTGCCCAATTGCTGAGATGCCGCGTTTGCAGTATCAACTGAGACATTGCATGTCGGCATAGGGATTCATCGGTCACTTCGACGATATCTCAAACCACACCGCCAATCTCTGCCAGCTCTTGACATGGCGAGTTCAAGTTTTCCAGGGATCGAAATACTCCATCTATAATGCATAAAAGATTCACCAAATTGAAGGGCATTCTCTCGGAAAACTACTCGGTCGATGCAGTGCGCCGTCTTCTCCAAGGGGTCAACCGGTCCCTCCTGACCGCAAAGTAATGTAGTAACAATAGCATATTATTGATAGCGACTGGCTCGTTGAATTGAAAGTGGTACATTATTTTCTCGACTATTTGAAAAAAGAAAGGAAAAACATTGCATCGGCTCAAAAGAACTTACTCTTGAGCGCTCCCACGACGAGACCACGCTTCTGCTTGCCCATGTACTTATTGACGTCATCTGCCCAGCCCTGGCTCTGGGCTTGCAGACTGTCCATGCTGTCGCCCATGATATTCAGCTTTTCTGTCCGTTCGGCCAACTGACGAGATAGGTACGAGCCCCATCCTTCTTGTGCACTGCCCGCGACAGAGCTTCCTGCGGCGCCTCCTTGCCGGGCCGCTCTCTGCTCTGCAGCAGCAGCCTCGAGCATGCGCTTGCTCTGTGGCCGATCGGGTCCACCAACGAGGATGTCAAGATCAAGGACCGACACATATTGCGTTCCAGAAATCCATTGCATATTGGAGATGGTCGGCCGCGGTGGGCACACAAGCTTTGGATTAATGAGCACGTCTGGTGAGTCTTCCAGAGCCTTGCCAGTACCCCAGACGTGAATAACCTCTAATTCACTGGGGCCAGTCCAAGCAAAGATGTCACCCGTCTGCGTTACTACCGTTTCGGTCATTCTAGTGGGGTCCACGGTGGGAAGATCAGCCCTGCCGATTTCTTTCAGAGTTGGAATGGAAAATGCTCGCGCGGTACGGTCACCAAACACCGCGACGATAGCGTAGCCTTGTAGCTCGAGTTCTGCGACAGACGCCGCGTCACAGAGCAGGTTGTCGAATTCCTTAGACGCTCCCTTTGAGTTTGCGGGGTGGAAGATACGGATCTCGGTCTGCGTGACGGCGACAACAGCACCGTCGACCTGTCGCCCTTCGCGCAGACCAGCCACAGTCTGTCCAGTCGCCGCAGCAGGTCTGCCCGTGTTGACGTCAATGGCGTTGAGAGAGATCACTCTGCTGTCAAGGGCCAAGACACCAGCTAGCTGAACCGAATACGTACCGTTGGCGGCAGGGAGAATTTTAAAAGTGATGATCTTGCCGATATTGGTGCCAACGAAACAGCATATGCTAGAATATTTATCATCGTCAAGGGTCATGACTCCAAATTCCATGACAACAGGCCACTCCTTCTGGGGCGCAGAGTCAGAGCGACTATGGGCTCCCTTGAAAAGCGAGCTGCGCTTTGCTTGCTTGGCGAAATCGGTCATGGGAGCTTGGTATATTATTTGCGGACCGCGCAGATCGATGATGGTGAGAAATCCGAGCTCAGATCCTACAGCAACAAAGCCAACGTTTGAAAGCTTCACGGCAGTAATTGGTCCCATCATCATCTCATACAAAACAAAGGGTTGCAGACCCTCGCGAAGACTGGGCTCTGCTCGAGAGCTGATATCAGTCAGGCTTTTGGGGTTGGGGTCGATAGGAGGCGATTCCGACTTTCCGTGAAATCGATTCTTTCCCCATCGAAACACAATCGCCTCGCCTGTTCTAGTGCCAACAACGAATTCACCAGTGTTGCTCGCCATGCTCATGCATGAAACATCAACGTCGTCGTAGCGATCAAGCGCACGGGCGATGTCAACTTGGATAGGTTGCGCGTTTTCGATCTCGTCAGCATGGCCCGAATCCCAAATGCGAATTATGCTATCAGCGTGGGCTGCTTGGATGATAGTTCTCTCCTCGAAACGTTTGCGAGGTCTGGCGCCTTCTGCGCCACCCTTGAGAATCGGCTCTCCCTGGTCTCTCTTTTCAACCATAGACAGCCATCTAGGCCGCTCCAGGCTGGAGACATGTACCTTGGTGATAAAGGGGTGCACGAAAAAGGTCGAGGGGTGAAGTTGGTTCGTGGGACTGATCGGGTACCCGGACGGGAAGCTCAGAGTAAGAAGCTCACCGGCACTCAGCAAGGAGAGGACAGCTATTGGATCCTGTGCACCATGGAAGTGTGGCGAAGAGCGTGGTATAAGAAGAAAATCAGTGGATTGCGCTCCAGGCGGCAGCGTCAATGAAATGCTATGCTTTCCATGAAAATAGTTTGCAAGGGACTGCCAAGACGACGTCGCATAAACAGGAGTAATGCCGAGGTCAATGAAGGTTAGACTATTTTCTCCAGACGTCGAAGGGTGACCTCCGGCGATAAGAAGGCCAGAGTCATCACAATTCTCCTTGCAACACCATGCTATTTTAATGTATGGCTCAAGAAGAGTCGGCTGAGCAGGGCCGGTTGATGGTAGTTCGATTCCGGTAGCGGTGAGAGTCCGTGCCAGCACAATCTTGGAGTCTTTCAGGTCCCAGAAGACCAAACTGCCATCATCGTGAGCAGTCAAGATAAATGTACCAGAGGGGTGCCACAGGGCATGTGTAAGTCTTGGCTTGCGAATCGTGTCGATGCCGGCTCCGTTTCCTCCAGGAGCACCACGTGGAACAACGTATTCGAAGTATTGCACCGGTTTATTCTGCTTGAAAGAGTATACGACGGCCCCATGTGTGTAGCCAATGAGCAGCTTTCCCACATCGCGCGGATGCATGGCCATGCAGACCAGAGTTACAGCTCGCGCGCCAGGTTCCTTGTCCTTCCAGAAGTTGGGAAGCCTGAATGAGCGCGAAAGCGAGTGGCGATCAAGATCGTATGCCATAACATCGCCGTTCTGCAAACCGATAAATGCCCAGTCCAGCATTGGATCAACAGCTAGGGCCGCCACGGATCCGGCCACCACCTGGGCGCCAACCCGGGTACCGGTATCCAAGTCCCACAGTCCGATTTCATTTCTCGTGTCGAGGCTAACAATGTGGTTGGCGGAGAAGTGCAGCATACGAAACGAGGTGGCGCGCGGCGGTTGCAGCACCTTTTGCACTCGGCGCTGGCCAAAGATGTAAATCTTTCCCACGCCGAATTTGCTTTCGCTCGTACCGATCGCAAGAAGTGATTGAATTGGGTCGTAGGCAAAGCAACTAGATTGATTACAGTCATTGTCAGAAGGCCGCTTCTGTTGTCTTAGTGGTACATGGAGGGGCAAAGGAGCGCCTTTCACAAACGTACCTGATCTGAGAGTTGATGCCATAACGAGCTTGAGTGTCTGGCGTGAACAACTCAGGTCGGATGCTGGCAGACAAGTCTTTCTGGATGCCTGCCTGCTTTCCTCGTAGAAAGCCCGCCATGATGCCGTTTGAAATAGAGATGCAAGGTCAAAATTCCCCGCCAAATTCCGGTGGTGTCGCGCATCTCTAATTCCTAGTGGGGCAGCACTGCCTTTTATTGCGCCTCATTGCTGCGGCAGTAACACGTTCAAAAACTTACGTCTTTCTGTATTTCAGCTACTAAAACTGGCTAAGGCATCTAGCAAAAAAACTGTCCTCCGCCGCCACCCACCACCAATAGTGTCATCGTGGTCAAGCCACGCCATCCCCATTTTCATCCCCGACTTCATCTCCGACTTCATCTCTCATTTCAACGCCTTTTATTCACCGCGCCTCTCCATCTTGCCCTAGGTCTAGATGAACCACATGGTAGATCTGAAAAAGTTTCTCTGTCTTTCTTCACCCGCCGCAGGTGCTTCACCAAGTCTGCCACCCAGCGGCAGCAGCTTTGGCGCGTCTGTTGATAGCGGCATTTCGGCCAGGTGACCCTTGGCTTCTTGATCACGGGCCATCTCATGCCCTTTTCCACCTTGCTGGAAGCCGGCACTACTGTACTGGTCTTCATGGGCTCGAGCCCGATCGCCAGCGAGATGCGCGTAGTACACAGCCGGGTGCAAGGACACCGGAGTGGTTGATCTTGCGTACGAGTAGCTCTGATGATAAATCATCTTCTGCAGCTCATTAGCGGGCATCTTCGCTTCATCCATGATGACAGTGTAATGGACTGGGCGTGCTGTTCCTTGAATGGCAACATGGGAACAAAGATAAAAGTCCCACATGAAGGGGTGCGTGACCTCCTTCTCAACAAGCGTTCCAGGGAGAGCATTGCCGTTTCTGTCTCCCTTTTGTGGGAAGAACCGGATATGGTGGCGCTTTGTGGCCACAATGACCGTGAACTGGGGCATTGTTTGGGTCGGCGCGGCGGTACGCAAGTAACGCTTGATCTCGTTGATCTCCTGCTCGATGACATGGGCGAACTGGCCTTCGGAAACACCATCTCGGAAGTAGATGATGTGTTTCGGGAAGACGAGATGATTAGGCCTCCAATGCCCTAACAACTGGCCGAACATAAAGTTGATGTTGCTCGGCGTCAACATCTCAGTTCTATACCCATTAGTTTCGACGGCAGCAGCATACCGGTTGGCATCCCGATCAACAGACATGGTCATGGCTGCAACAGAGGCTGTGACACCTCCCGGGGCGGCGTGAGAAACATCGACTCCAATAATCATGGTCGGACGGGACTCGGGGAAGTACGTCGTCGATTTGATCTTCCAAGGGGGAATGGTGCGGGCAGTCGCGCCTCCGAGCTTGGCGTTGACTTTCATGCAAACGTTTGAGTGGTACTGGCCATTATTTTCGGCCACAGCTCTCCCGTTCACAACTTGCGTGAGAATTCCAAAACGACAGTCCGCGGACTTTTTGAGACGCATATAATGAGGACTGTTCTTATGTTGCACCACAACAAAAATCAGCTGTGGATACCCCTTCGTGCTCAGAAGTTGAGTATATGCCCAGTGAAGGGACTGAGCAACATCTCTCGCCGCATTCCCGGGAGGAGTGAGGAGCATGGGGTCTGCGCCACACTTGCCTCCATGGCCTATGAATGTGGTCTTGAAGGTTTGCGAAAAAGCCTTCAGTTGGGGAAGCTGAATACAATTGTCCAGGACCAAAAATCCCCAGCTCATCAGCGGCGCGACATTCTGCTTCCAGAACTTTTTACCGCGAAGATCCCAACGGCCAGAGAACTTAGGGTCTGCAGTACCTGTTCCAAAGTTCACTGCTGGAGGAGCGAGAACTTTAGCATCGACCTTGGTAAACTGCGGATCGAACTGTACCCCGTAATGACGTAAAAAGGGGTCATTGGGAATTTGAAGGTCGTTCACATGCGATTGGATGTCAGCCCTTCTCTCCTTTGGTCTCGTAACCGCAATCTTGATCATGGCGGCCGTCTGGTCTGGATTGAGCTTGAATGGATATCTCTGCATGGGCTCCACGAAAGCAAACTCCATCGGAATATAGCCAGCTTTGCCAGCATCGATCAGAGGAAAATTGCCAAAGCGAAGGAAAGCGTTGTATTTCTTTTCGAAGTACTGCGCGACAGAGACTTGCTGACCGTCAAGGTCAAACTTTACATTTCGGGCGGTGCCACCTTCAGCTCCGTAATTTTGACCGAAGACGATGTCTTGAATTGTGTAGACCTTGTCTACCGCAGCGGTGCGATTTGGATGCCGGACTTTGAACTTCAACCTGCGAAGCTTTCGAAGTTGCTTGAAGGCATCACTGGATTCCCAGCGGCCACTCTGTCCACCACTGATGGGCTTAAGCTGGTTGCTCAGATCAACTGGTGACAAATTGCGCCAGCGTCGAGGCTCAGTAGCCGCGAGGAAATTGCAAAGTAACCTATCAACGGTCTGGTTTCCAACCCAAAAACAGGTGTTTGCGATGTCTGCGTTTAATGCAAGACCAACGCCGCCTCGATTTAGGTTGTGACTAAGTCTAACGGAGGCGTAGGTGCCCTTGTGCACCTCGACGAGGGACCCGTCCATCAAAGGGCGACCCTTGGCTTGTAGTTTGTAAAAGTTTCTCTTGATGGCCAAAAGATTTTGCGAGGGCCACTGTCGAATCAAGTGATCCACGAAGTTCAAAGCTTCACTGACTGCGTTGTTGAATTGAACACGTTGTTCAAGATATCCTTTCAGAGCTGCCATCTGGACCTCTGTTGTCTTTCTGAGAGTAACATGGAAAACATTGTTTGATCTTGTAGGCTTCTGCTGGGGTGGGACCCGGCCTTCGTCAAGATTAACCGTAAAGCGAAGTTCGCCTCGATCGACCAGAGAAGGAGACCAGGCAAGCTTGTTGCCGTCACAGATCCACATTTCATAGTTATACTTCTGTAGAGCAGTTTTGAAAGTCGGATGCTCCCAGATTTTCTTTAGGATAACGGTCTTTTTATCAGGATCTGGGGACAACGCGACCTAAAGAAATATTAGAGGACGGTGGAGAAGACGAGGTATAGCATCTTGTACTTACATCATACTGATAAATTTTTTTAGAAAAGTCGAACTTTGTCATCCTATACTGGTTGACTTCGACAATCGCGGGCGAGCCTTCTGTATTCAGGTTGCTTCCCCGGAGGGTGAACAAGGACTTCTGTGTATCGGACACATAGGCATCTGGGGGCAATTCCATTCGTGTATTGCCGACTTTTTTGACATTTCCTCCAAGACGACCTGGATCGAATCCTGGGCCTTGAGTCCAGCCGGGCTGGCTAGCGGCGTGACGAGTGGACGACGCTTGAGAAGGCGCACGTCCTAAAGAAGAGGCGCCGGGTTGCGACGGTCTCCCACGATCAGCCATGACCTTATCTCAAGTTAGTCTCGCTTCCGGAGTCGTGGAAGATAAATCAGGTGGCAAAACAGGGACGATGAGGGGGCCCAAAGAAAAGCACGTACCGATTGAGGCGCTGAGGTAGCTTTGCCAAAATAAATGCAGAGTTGCCTCCTGATCAAGAAGAAGGGTGTTTTTGATGAACCAGAAGCTTGCAAAGCGAAGGAAATATATAACCACCAGAAGCAGGATTCTGATCCAGGGATGATGATGAAGGAGGGAAGAAGCGCGCGAAGAATCAAGCCATTAAATAGCTATGCATGTGTGACTGTTGCCAGCTGGCAGGCACACACACAGGCTATTGGCAGCTGGCAGGCTGCAGCTGTTGCAAGCCGTCAGAGAAGAAAACGATGCCGCGTGCGTTTGCAGGTGCCAACGAGGTGGCCGGTTGTCTTGGAGCACGCCTACCGTATGCGGAGCAACAAAACTGCGGGGAGACACATGCGTAATGCTGTATTCTTTACAAAAACCACATTGGTGCATTTGAGACCAATTGATCTAAGCCGCCGGCTCATAGCACACGAAAGTTAAGATACCTGTGGCTATACAGAGTGGATGCCGTGAAACTATGGATTGGCTACGGGCACGCAATGCACCGTACGACGGTGCATTAACTTACTATCATGTACAAGAGGGACGCGGATATGGCATTGCGCAAAAACGCTGTGGTGAAAACATGTGTCAATTGTTGCTGCGCAAGATGCGAGCCCAGTTTGAATGCTTCTACCTCCGCAGCACCTCAGGCCAAAACAAGATTTTATTTGCCCAATATGCAAAACTGCCATAAATAAACGCCGCGTAATGCCACATACCTAGTCAAACAGAGACAATGCCGCAGCTCGCGTTCAGCCGAGTCGTCAACATCACTATGGCTGGTTACCGCTAGCGCTGACCGCCGTATTGGCCAGGAGCGTAATTCCCCTGGACAGCCCCCCAGTTTGAGCCCGGCGCTTGGTAGCCGCCTGCAAGTGGAGAGTTGCGATATCCAGAGGAAGAGGCCTGGCCATGGCCGTAGGGGCTCATCGGACGCGCCAAGTCGCCGGATGCTTGCCTCGTGTGCATTTGCATTTGGGAGTGATGTCTATACTGGCCCCCGGTAAGCGCTTTCCAGGACATGTAATCAGGTAGCGGGGTATCGCGGAGGAGGGAAACCAGATTAGGCGCCATCAGTCGCTGTGAATCGTATGCGTGGGCGGGAGGCAAGATTCCGAGGAGGAATGTGATGTCGCGGTGCAGAGCAGACGTCTGATTACGTCGTTGTTGATCGAGGCGGCGACCCGCAGCTCCTTTGAGAGGAGAAACACCACGAGCCACGCGCTTCGGTGGGTTCTGTTCATCGTCGTCTATACCGAAGGGTCGCTTGGGAGAAGCGGTAGCACGAGAGTATTGCGGCCGTGGGCTGTTCTCCTGTCGCATAGGGCCCGAATGGTCTTCAAAAGAGGACGGCTCATCAATTGTGGGCAAGTCTTTCTTGGGACGCATCTGTACAGCCTTTGACACAATAATTGGAGTATGAACTGGGTCGAATCTGTCTGAGGAGAATCTTTCGGCAAAGTACTTCAAGCTCGGATCTTCAGGAAAAAGCTCCGCCATACGTTCCTCAAGCTTCGAGATCTGGGAGAGTTCGCCGTATTGAGATTCATACTTATGGAAATAGGCGTACAGCGGTCGAGCTTTTGCCAGAGTTTCGGGTTTCGAAATAAGGCGATTAACGCAAGTTTCGAAAACAACTCGGGCGTCTATTGCCGGTTAGCAAGGAAACGGATCAGAGAAGGAAGTAGCATACTTGTGGTATCGTCCTTTGAGTGAAGGAATTTGAGGTACTCAATCATGAACTCCTCGTCATTGGGGAACAGACGGGCGCCACGTTCGAAGATCTTCGCGCCGACAGGATCCTTGTATACGACCGACTCAAGAAGAGCAACAGCTACATAGACATCGCTAGTGAGGCGGCCCTTGTGTCGAGCGTCCGTAAACACTTTGCGAAGACCGCCTTCGGTTTGATTTCCTTTGCCTTGAATTCTTCTCATAGCGCGTGCTAGAGCAATCCAAATGTAGGAAATTGTTCTGGACAAGAGCTGGCTCTCGGCCGCGTATGCATGCTGGATGGCTTTGATACGCTCCTCACCTGCGCTGAGTTTTGACTTGCCATTGTCATTGTCCTTTTCTTCAATGGACTGTTGCATCTCCGGGTCTTGCGCGGCTGCTTGCTTGAGAGTCGAGACTTCAAGCCTTTCACGTTCTTTGACCTTGTCACCCATGCCGTAAAGCATATCGAGGATGGCATCGTAGGGTTTGCGAACGGCCTGGGCATACTCGGATCTGTCGCCTTCTTTGCCAGGATACGTGGATTCAATGCGATCGGCATACTTGAGAGCGAGCAGGACACTTTGTGGGTTTGCCGCAATACCTTGAACGAGAAATTGTGTGCCCATTTCAAGCTCAGACTCCCTGATATCATTTTGGAAGCACCATTCGGCAGCATCAACCCACATCTCGGGCCAGAAGCGCAGGGCCATCAATGCTTGCTTGTAGCAATACATTACTCTCTGCGTGTATGCCTTGGGATCTTCCTCCTTCAAAACTAAGGGGTCGTCTTTCTCCCAAGCGATCCACTTCGTCCAAAGCTCAACTTGCCCTCTGTATTCCGTGTCGCCATCAAATCCTGGAGCCGGTGGAAGGCGCGGGAGATTGACTCTGTGTAGTGATCTCGTGATGTTGTCAAGAGCAATGTTGCCGCTCTTGGCAGACATGTAGCCGGGTGAGCGCTCTTGAATGAACTTGCGACCAGTGACCTTGTTGAGGCCCATTTCGAACTGATCATACTCTTTCCAAAGTGTGTTGACCGTGGACATGGGTACGTTGATGGCGCGATGGTAAACCTTGCGCAACTGGTCCATCTTCTGCTGGTCCTGCCAGCCAGTGCCACCGATCTGACCCGGTCCATTTTTTATGAACTGAACGTAATCCAGCCACACATCACCTGAGTCTCTATCAACGCCAATATTGTTGATGACAAACTCATACGATTGAGTGACTGTGCGCCTTGCCTGCCCGGAAGAGTCGTTTGTCAAATCGTTACGGCGTCTAATATAGTTGAGGTAGACGGTCCAAAGTTTAATGTTGGGCACTGTCATTAAGCAGCGACCGAACAGCTGCTCAGCGTCGACAAAATTGTCGAGACCGAGTTCAAGCTCGATCCATTGAACCCAGATATCGCTCTGGCAATGTTAGAAATAGATATATTGGCTGGACGGTTTCGTTCTAACTCACCGATTGCGGAAATACTTCCAAAAATCTATGATAGACTTTGCGCAACTCATCGAGTCTGCTACGACCACGATGCTCGGCCATGAGATTCAGCCAGGCATCCATGTCTCCTCGCGGGTCCTCTTTGACTCGTGCCTCAAACAGGGTAACCGGATCGAATGCGGCGACACCCGGAGGCAGTGGTCCAAACCCATCGGGACCAGGTGCAGAGACAGCATCCTTGACAGAGGTATTGTAGCTGGTTGGTATATTCTGTACCTGTATCGATTCCTCGTCATCATCAGATGCTTCGACAATGAAACCGCCTGACATCTTGGGCTTGGATGCTGCATGAGAAGGTGAGCGAACCGTAGATTCAGCAGGGAAGGCAGCAGTGTCTATGCCAACGGATTCGGGATCATAGTCTGCTCCATCGTCACTGTCGTCAGCTTGGACATGAACCGGGTCATAAGGAGCCTCGACAGCATTGTCAGTCTGCAATTCGTCGTACTCGGTCTGGTCTCCCTCGGTGAGTGCCGCTGGATTGCCCTTAGTCCGCGATCCTTCACCAGCCTCCATGACTAAGATTTGTCCAGCTCGGATGAGCAAGGTAGCGCAACGGTGATGAATATCGCTGGCAACCAACCAGATTGACTTGTGGACCGCGTCGGTGGCTCGCGTCGACAATGTCGAACAGGCAAACGCGGTCGGGTAAAGCTTGTGCCAGAGGGTGGGCAGTGAATCGAGCTATGTCGCAAGCCGCACAGCGGAGCAGTCGGGACGTGATCGCGCAAACTCGACGAATGGAAAAGTCTGGTCATCAATGGCGCAAAATTACCACAAGCTATAGCGTCGACCGTAAAAACAAGATTCGATCGATGCGGCAGAATGATGTGAGGGCAAGATAGCTGGAAGCGGCTGCGATGTGTCCAGCTTTTCAGATCGCAAATCCACCAAACAGCGAAAGAGCTGCTTCGACCAAGGCTAGAAGGCTAGCGGCAGAAACTAAAAGGGACTAGTGGCGCCAGGCGGTGGGCAGGTACACCCAGCCTCACCATGGCAACGCATTGGTACCTAGTACAGGTACCTAGTAATCCGTACCTCCTAAATAATTAGGTACATCGCCATTCTGTACGGAGTACGGATTAGTTACTTGGTAATCCCCAGTTATCGTTACTGTCAAATCGAGATGTTCGAGATGAACGAGCGTCGTCGAGAACTTACAGGTCTCGACTTGGCCCTCTACCTAGATAACTAGTTTTCCTTGTACAAGAGTGTGAGTATGTTTGCTCTGATATACCTTTCACCTTTACTCTCTTAGATTCGGTAAAGACTAAATCGGTAGTAGCGGGCTTCCTTCGCCATGCCTATTTGCCATTATTACAGTAACTGGTAAGAGATACTCGATAGACTGTTGAGCCGAAGTAATGCTGCATAACGATGATGACAATACCAAGTAAGCTTTTCATATCCAAGGTAGGCTTATTATTAACTTGATGAGAATCTACCTATTCGTGCTTCTTGCGGGGATTAAGTTCCTGCGACTTTCTCCAAAGCCGTTGCTGACTCAACTTTTGCGGCGCATCGTTTCCCCCGTTGCAGGGCAAACTGTCTTGCCTTTGAACTGTTACCTTTTGGCACACCCTGAGTGGGGTCGCACTGGCCGGCAACCCCTCAACGCGTTGCGCTCCGTCGCGTCCGGCCTTATGGCCTGCGCAAAATACCATAGGTTCACGTAGGCTGCCAAATCGTCTTCGCCTATTTCTCAACAAACCCCTTCCTTCCTGTCGCCCACCAAATTCTTCCTCTAGCATAATCTCGGTTTAGCAAGGTGCAACACGCCCATCTGTCTCGTCCAACACTCGTGCTCACTAAGAACTATCCGGCTCCTACACCGCAACATACTCTGGCCTGTTGTTTGCACGCATTTTCTTCGACCAAAGGCGGCTGTCTGCCTTCTCCAGACACGCGATTATCAGCGACTTTCATACACTATGTCGGTTGTTTCTCTCCTTGGTGTCAAGGTTGTTAACAACCCCGCCAAGTTCACCGACAAATACGAGTTCGAAATCACCTTCGAATGCCTGGAGCAGCTAGACAAAGGTAAGTGGCTGCCGGTCCGACGCTCGATTCTACACATCCTCACAGTTCTCGATAGATCTCGAGTGGAAGCTGACCTACGTCGGATCTGCCCAATCGTACGTCGCTTGTTCTCGCCCTTGGCAAAGCTCATTGCACTAAACCCACCGTCAGTGACCAATATGATCAAGAGCTCGACTCCCTCCTCGTGGGCCCAGTTCCTGTCGGTGTTAACAAATTCATCTTCGAGGCCGACGCGCCCGACACGTCACGGATCCCCGATGCTGATATTATCGGTGTAACTGTGGTTCTTCTGACTTGCTCTTATGACGGGCGCGAATTTGTCCGCGTTGGGTACTACGTGAACAACGAATACGACTCTCCTGAGCTCAACGCCGAGCCGCCCGCGAAACCAATCATCGAACGAGTCAGGCGCAACGTGCTTGCCGAGAAACCCAGAGTGACTAGATTTGCCATCAAGTGGTAAGACCTCAGCTCTCGCTTCCGTGATGTAGAGCTTGCACTAATAATGTGAAGGGACTCTGAAGCTTCTGCTCCCGCAGAGTTTCCTCCTGAGCAACCTGAGGCTGACATAGCCGCCGACGAGGAGGATTATGGCGCTGACGAAGCTGCTGAAGAAGCCGAGGCCGAGGCTGAAGCCGAGGGCAGCGAAAAGCCCACTCCTGCTGTAGGCGAAGATGTCGAAATGGGGGATGGTGATCAAGAAGCAGTGAACCCCAACGAAGAAGATGATGACGCTGCGTCTGACGATGGCAGCGTCGATCTAGAGGGCGAGAGTGAAGACGAGCTCGATGAGGAAATCGTCGAGGGCGAAAATGATGGTGAAGAAGCCGACGATGGCGCCATGGAGGTGGATGGTGGAAAGCCTGACAGTGCCAAGCCCGTGAGCGCAGCTTCCTAAGTGGGACGGACAGAAGTTTGGTAGTTTCGCGCTGGGTTTGTGCCGCGCTACACTGCATCTGAGTTCAGGCCAATTGTGATGGCGATGGGTTATATGCAAAAAGAGCCCTTTCTTGACTTTGAGTCACCATGACCGGGTTGCGTGGGTGGCGTCTGAAATAGAGCTGAATGAATTTATCAAGCTTAGCATACTACAAACCGTTTTGATTAGGCCATTTCATCCGATTCAGTCCGTGGTGACAAATATGATCCCGTGATGTTCTGTGCGTTGAATCGTAAGATGGTACTGGCGACTTACCGCTCGTCCACTAGGTAGTTCTCTCTGCAACGATGAGCCTCGGCTGGTCTGTTGATGGCCATTGCACTGCAACCACGTCGCCTCCGACACTGCGTCAGATATCGAGGCATAGCTTGTCTACCCGTTTCTCGGGCCCTCGTTCTCAATACCTGCATCTAAACGCCAGGCACCCATTTTGGCGTCGTATCAGAACAGGCGATTCGCGTGTCTTATCAGACGGTACTGCGATGACCGAGTGGGCCATGCTGGGGATAATCAAGGGTCATTGAGTCGACAAGGAATCATGAAGCGACCATGAGGAGGATGTTGGTCCCGCCTAGGTAAGCAGCTACATAAATGCATATGCGCAAGGGACTACCAGTCACGGCGGCGAAGTGACGGAGTCACAGCAGCGCCATATCTTGGTGAAAAGAGGCTTTGCAGCGGACCAGGGGGCTTCATGGCGATGAGTATCTCTGTTCAGGAGAGATTGATGGTTGAGTACACATCAGCGTACTGGCGCAGGTGAGATAATTAGATGACAGTGGTGGCTACATCAGGAGGCCAACACCATTGTTCCGGGCATGAAACATGCATACACTTTGATTCATTCCGTCAGATCAAATTGAGCAACATTCCGAAAAGATTTACTACTATGTTACTAATAGTACGCGTGGTGTTTGCATGATATCTGTAGAACGAATTTCAGTGAAACGGCATTTGGTGGAAAGAAAATAATGCTGAAATAAAACTAGAGCAACTCAACGGACCAGACAAACCTTGTAGAAAAACAAAAGGAAACAAATCAAATGTGCACAATGGCGCAGTAAAAGTCGCCGTCCTCCACCAAATACTCAGAATTGTCCTCTCAGTGGTCCCAGGCCCTTTGATTTGAAAGCACATATCCAAACAACGCCCATCTACTTGCAGGCCAGCCATGCTCGTAGTAACCACCTTGTGTTTCAGCGTATACACCATCAAGTCCGAGACCACTACCTCTTTCAAAGAATCCGGGATAAAAGCCAAGCGCGTTTGCCTGACAAAGGCGGTGTAACTACCGACAACCAGCATCGGAAGGAACAACCGTTCATGATATTACGAAATGGTGTCGAAATTGCCGCGCGCCGGTTGCGTGCGACGTGTATGAAAGCGAATATATGTTGCCGCTGGCTTGTCACTAGTGCAACGAGCCAGCGGCGAATGGTATCATGTGCTCCCCAACGCCGAACAAAGCCTCATCAACACGTGAAAGATCGGTTGTAACATCTACCAGCCCTTCTTGCGTGCAAACCGCTTGTTCAGCAGCGCAAGCACTTTGGGGACGCTGAACTGTACGTATTCAAGATCGAGTTCTTCTTGATTGTCCTTTTGCATTTCGAGCAAGTCGTCGAGTTTGAGGTCCAGTTCGAGAAGACCACGGTTACGTCCTGTTTCACGTCAGTAAAGTTGCCATAGATTGCCGAAAAAAAAAAGAGAGAGAGAGAGAGAAACGCACCCTTGTAGTGTAATGAAATGACAAAGGTGCCCGGGAGGGGGGAGGTGAAGTTAAAGTAAATGTTAGCCCGTCTGTTATCCGGTACATTGCTCTTTTGGATCACGCCCTCTTTCTCCAGCTGCTGGTGGGTGAACTTGTACGGGCCAAGAACCTGCTGCTTCTGCTGTTTTCTCTTTGTACCCTCACTCTGTGATCGGACGTTGTGAAGATAGCTCTTGTACGTCTCCAGCTGTCCAACAAGATATGTGTTGTGGTCACGGATTGTTTTGTAAACCTCGTCCAGCTTCTTTGTCTCGTTCAGCACACCTTCCTTGAGCGAACCAAGATGGTGGAGCTCCTGTTCGACCTCATCACGAAGCAGGCCGAACTGGTCACTCTTGTCAATGACACCCATTTCCTGGAGCTGAGAAAGGAGCTCCATGGCACGGATGCCCTTTCGGACCATTACTGCGTCGTTGCGACTCGTGGCAGCAGCATCAGCAACTCGCTCCAGGCGAAGTGGACGCTTGGACACTGCACTGCTTTGAGGAAAAGAGCGCATAATCTGCACAAAGATGGATTTGGCTTCCATAAAGAACACTTCCTCCTGTGTAATATCGAGGGCCGCCGTCAGGTCATCGATGGCAGTCTCCCAGCGGCTGAAGAGAGGGAGGTTGATGACGCGATTCTCCTTGCGAGGAACTTGAGCGGGCGCAGGCCCCAGCTCGGCCATGATGATGGACAAGTGGGATGACTCGTCTCGACATATTTCAATTGTGTGCTTTTCAATGAGGGCGTGCATGGCGTAAATTTCGTTGAGGGTGATGTCGAGCTGCAAATCCTTCTTCGAGAGGGCGACGTAGTTGTCCATTTCCAGGCTCTCATAGAAATCGCTGACCTCACAGAGGTCGAGCATGAATCTATTGATACGGTCCTTGTTTTGCTCGATGAATGGCTGAAGCTTGGCCATGTATGGCTCTTTGGCATAGGATGGCTTGTTTGCCAAGTTCTGGAGCATCTTAGCGACCAATGTCAGTGTGCGTCTGGGTTTCTCGGCGGGTGTGCCATCAATGAGCATGTAGGATTTCGGAGTGACAATGGCCGGGTTGATGAAGCGGAGGAAGAAGAAACCACCAATCAGAGTACAAATGACTTGGTCGTTAGCGTCTGGGTATTTGCGCTTGGTCAAGCTACGAATCTGCTTGCAGATCCAGCGGATACCGTAGGGAGCCTCCTCGAGCCCTTCAATAATGGTGTTAAGAAAATTGTTTGCAATCTCGGTCAGCATGGAAAGTCTTGGCTGGATAATGGCTTGCACTTGGATGTTCTCGGCGGCTTGCTCAGCGGTGATGCCACGGGGCAGAGACGCGGGCAGCGACCCCGTCTCTTCCTCTATCTGCTCGAGCATGCGTTCGTAGACCTTGAGTGGATTGATTTCCAGATCGAGATCCTGCAGTATAATGAGGTCGTTGATTCTATCAGCGAGCACGGTGCGCAGGAAACTTTGACCGGGTCCACGTCGGGTGTAAGTTGTCATCATTCGAGAGACGGGAGTATTCGCTCGTAAGAGGGAAGAGTAGTCGGGTGTATTATCAAACTGGTAAGTAAGAACGGACTGGAGGGGTTAGCATGGGCTGTAGCGCATGCGCCGCTTGACAGCATACCTGAAACATTGTGAGCAAAAGATGCTCTTCTCTCGATTCATACTGGTTTCCGTATATGGTGAACATGACTGTCTGCAGCAGGGAATCGATCTCGGCCATGGAAACGAGACGACAGAGATGGGCGATGTGGCGAGGTTCGGATTGTAGGAGGAAGAGAAGATTGCCATATTTTTGCGTCTTGTCGTCGTTGGGGAAGAAGCCTTCCTGCATGTCCGTTGCGTCTTCGAGGTGACTAGCGACCTCGTTTTGCTAGGTTACGGTTAGCGATAACTCATGGTCAGTGTTGGATAAAGAGTATTACTTCTTCGAGAGCCATGCGGTTCTGAATCAAAAGGGCAATGCGCGAGTCGAGGTACCGGACGTCCTTTTCAAGAACGAAGTTTTTCTTGGACTGGGAAGAGATGTTGGACTTGAGATCGCGCAGAATCTTCTGGGCCTTGGCGAGGTCATCCTCAATTTGCATCTCGCCCTCGTTGGCCGACATGGACATGTAGAGGGCTGACATTGAATAGCGCTTCGACTGGCGCGCCGACCGCGTACCATCGTAGGAGGACATTGTGTTTTGCCGTGAAAGGGGCTGGAAGGAGGACGAGGAAGCAGTCGACGCTCTCGAGGGTGTCTGCAACATGGCGGGCACAAGTCGGGGTTGGGGATGCGAATCAAAAGAGTGTGCGCGCAAATGCAGGGTGAGAGTCGAGTATGGCGGATGAATTGAGCGCTAGATGTTTCAGGGTGGTGGAAGCGCCAACAAGCGACTTGCGGGTGGCAGCGGACCGGGCAAGATGGGAAAAGGATGCACAAGTGAGGATACTAGGGAGCGATGGCAGACAAGGTTCTCGTGGAAATTGCGAGAGCGTCGGCAGGGAGCGGTCCAGACAAATTTGTGCAGGAATACGGTACGCTGTTGTGCCACCGAGGGGGATAGGTTGAGACGTTGTATCTGTGAAACGGCGGAGGAGCGGCCGGCGCACGATGATGCTGGCCGTTGGGCGTACTTGTTGAGGGCACACGGTCTTGGTACCTGCTTGCAACTCGAATCGAGGGACAACGCTAGCCAAGTGTCGTGTGCGAAAAACGAAGCTCTGTGAGTAAAAGGCGTGCACGGTTGATAACCGCGGCTGCCTGAATGTCGAGAGCCGCTGCCTAGATGAGCGGGCAAGAACGGGCGTCTGAGATGAGCGTGACTGTTGAGGCGGAAGCCGTTCTTTGGTGATGAACTCGGCAGAAGGGGGGGGGAGGAGCGAGCGTAGACGAACGAGACGGGGTTTCTTGGCGGGGATTCCTTTTTCGCGGGAGCTAGAGAAGAGGACGCTCGGGTACCTAGGTACCTAGGTACTAGTTCACGTCATGAAAGCGGCAAAGCGAACACCCCCTGTTCCAGCGTGTTGAAGAGTCGTAGGTAAGTACCTGGGTATTTAAGCAGGTACTCATCATGTTGCTTGGGTACCTGTACATGGGTGCTGTTGCGGTCGCTGGGCAGCCTTTTCTGGTAGTACCTTACCCAGTTATCCAGCTATGTGCCTGGGCAGGTGGGTACCTCGGTATCGGACAAGGTACTCGCGTGGAGCAAATCGGGTTACGGATAAATTTTTATTCACTGATTAAATTGGCAAACTGATAAATACAATAAATAAGTAAGGTATATCACCGTACCACAACTCGAGGGAGAGGCAACACTCGTCTACGGCACCCATTTAGATATTCATTCATTACCTCGGTAGGGAGGTATGTAGGCCGATAGATTGCCAGAAACAAGAGACAAAACAATGACAGTCAGTACTTACCTTTGAGTATCAGTATTTTCGTGCAACAAAAAATAGTCAGAGCCGCCGCGCCAAAGGCAAAGGGTGTTTATTACCTAAATATCTTACCTTGCTCGTTCAATATATTGACAATGCCCACAAGTCACTGAGTACGTGGAAATAATTGGCGTACTGGTAAATGGTGGCAGGAGTTGCCCCATGAACCTCGCTGTGGCGCAGCCTTACAGGACCACCATGGTGGGTCGTAAGCAAAGCCGCCGTTTAAATCAAGACGCTCCCAAGTACTTATCCGTACTTCTCAACAGACAACGTCACACAGCTCTGTTGCTGCCAATTTCCATCTATCATCAGCCACGGAACAACCCGCATTCATACCTCGCAACCACCACAATGGCTCTTCGCGTTCCGTTCCGACGAATCGTCCTCTCGCGCCCCGCCAGCCGTGCTTTCCATGCGACCTCGCGAGCTTTGATCCGCGCTGGAGACGAGATCCCTGAGACAGAAGGCCTCTTCGAGAACTCGGCCGCCGCCAAGGTCAGCCTAGCCGCCGAGTTCAAGTCCGGTGACGGCTATATTATTGGTGTGCCCGGCGCATTCACAGGCACCTGCTCCAGCAAGCACATACCCTCATACATCAACCACCCCAAGCTCAAGGACGCCGGCAAGGTATTTGTGCTGTCCGTCAACGACCCTTTTGTGTATGTTGGTGCCTACAGTGATGAAAAGAGAAATTCAAAAGCGGGAAAAGCTCACTGACATCTTCACATGTTAGTATGAAGGCTTGGGCCGAGCAGCTCGATCCTGCAGGCGAGACTCCTGTAAGTTCGCCAAACCGTCAGATAAAGATAATAATATTGACGAATTTGTAGATCCGCTGGATCGCTGACCCTACTGCCGCTTTCACCAAGTCTCTCGAAATGGGTTTCGACGGCGCCGCCGCCGTGCTTGGTGGCACTCGCTGCCAGCGCTTCGCTCTCAAGGTTGATAATGGCAAGGTAACCAAGGTGTACCTAGAGGCTGACGCCACTGCTGCCGATGGTAAGTTGCGTATTCAAGATGCGGCGACGTCGCTAACGTGTGCCATCACCAGTGACTATGGCTGAGAATGTTCTTCAATAATAAGGTATGCTTCTGGGATTTGCAACTGTGACGTGGAAATGTAAGCAGATCCTCCAAAGAGGATGCACCCATTGGCTGAAGTCCTACAAAGTAACTCATTACACACAAATACAATGCTCAGCTGGCATAGGCTCTGAAAATGTCAGCCAACCATTGTGCGTTCGGCTGTTGGTAGATCATGGATATTATTTGCGTGCGCTGTCGCATGATTGGCGCCATACGTGTGAGTGCTTGACGAGTCAATGCGATGTATTGGTTAAGATGAACCATCTTCGTCTCATCATATAACGTAAAAGGTATAATCCAGTTCTCGTGTTGTCGTTCAATGACATGACCGTCGGTCCCAACCGTCTTGTTGACTACTTGATTCATTGCATAACGGTTGAACGGCGCATCAGCCGTCTTCTTTGCTGGTAAAGCCGTGAAAACATCACGGGATGCGCCAACGTCGAACCCCACCCACTGACTCCACGCACTGTCCAAGTGGCAAGCCGCCACTGGAGTCACAGCCCTGCTATCAGTTAATGAAGAAGAATCACATGAGGCTGCGACCCGCTTGCCAGGTGACAGGCAGGTTTGTAATTATTCGTAGATGTCAGCGGATAGTTGGGGATAGGTTGGTGCTTCTAGGGGATCTATCTGTTCATGTTAGTGGGCAGAGACTGTGCCTCCGAGGCTCCGAGCTCATGGCGCGCACCCAGACATGACTCAGCCGCCGAGGATACTCCGTCACGTCACTTGCCTATTACTAACAAACTGGCGAACCTGGGTCTCTAACATGGCCTCGATATAGTTACATCTTCGGCCTTGACTTCAAAAAATCAAAAAGCCTACTTCTGCCTTGATTTTTGCATTAATTTGCCCTGCCTCCTTTGTTGATAGTCCGCTTGAGCGAAAAAGGCGACGGCTTTTTCTTGTCAGACGGTTGCCTCTCCCCCACTTCTACCTTCGCATTTGTGCACGTCTGCGCTCGTCGGGCCTCCGGGTCTTGAAACGAATTTCGCTGCAGTGAAAGGGAGGCACAACTACGTCTGTCTTCTGTTAGCGGTCGCCCGCTTTCTCTCGATCGCGAACGTGACATCTTGCCGTTCTTGCGCCTGCAACCTAGCCGCCACCATTTCCCCTTCCACGCGGAAACGAAAGGCCGCTGAGACGACGACCTCGCCCGCCTCTCCGAACAAGAAAAACGTCGTCTCAGCAGCTGCATCTCATTCCGCACCGCCGACTCCTGTCACCACTAACGATATGGACTCTGATGAGGACTTCATGTCGCAGCTCTCAAGCGATGACGAAATCATGCCAGATAGCGCTGATGATCTGTCCGGTGCCGGTATGTCTGATAGCTATTGCCCCTCGTAGGAGTCGCTCTACTGACACTGACGAACCCTCGCTGCAGATTTTGACGATGAAGACTTTGACGAGCCAGATCCCGATTTCGGTCTCTCCCCGAAGGAGTTGGGGAGGAAGAAGACTCAGGCTCATGTTGTCCCGTTCAGAGTATACGAGCCAACTGATATCCAAAAGCAACAAGACGAAATGATTTCCGAGGTCAATATGATTCTTGATATGGGCAAAGAAGATGCCGCCATCATGCTTCGTCATTTTCGTTGGAACAAGGAACGTTTGCTCGAAGACTACATGGATCGTCCAGAAAAGGTCCTGGAAGCGGCCGGTCTGAACAGCAGCACAAACGATCTACCAAAGCTTGAAGCTGTTCCAGGCTTTGTATGCGATATCTGCTGCGAGGATGAGGAAGGGCTCGAGACTTTCGCGATGAAGTGTGGTCATCGTTACTGTGTCGATTGTTACCGTCAATACCTGACACAGAAGATCCGAGACGAAGGCGAGGCGGCCCGGATACAGTGCCCCTCTGACGGGTGCGGCCGAATTCTCGATTCCCGATCTCTAGACTTGCTCGTTACATCCGATTTGACTGGTCGATACCACGAGCTCCTCAATCGGACATACGTCGAGGATAAGAATATTTTCAAATGGTGCCCGGCGCCAGATTGCCCAAACGCTGTCGAATGCAATATCAAAAAGAATGATCTTAATAAAGTTGTTCCAACTGTCGAATGCAGCTGTGGTTTCCGCTTCTGCTTTGGGTGTCCGAACCCTGATCACCAACCCGCCCCTTGCGACCTCGTCAAAAAATGGCTCAAGAAATGCGCCGACGATTCAGAAACGGCGAATTGGATAAACGCCAATACCAAAGAATGCCCCAAATGTCAATCCACGATTGAAAAGAATGGCGGGTGCAACCACATGACTTGCCGCAAGTGCCGATATGAATTCTGCTGGATGTGTATGGGACTCTGGTCTGAGCACGGCACATCATGGTACAATTGTAATAGATATGAAGAAAAGAGCGGTCACGAAGCGCGTGATGCACAAACCAAGTCACGGACCTCTCTGGCTCGATACCTGCACTACTACAATCGTTACGCCAATCACGAACAGTCGGCGCGGCTGGACAAGGACATCGCCATTAAAACTGAGAAGAAGATGGTTCAGCTGCAAACGACCTCCGGCATGTCTTGGATCGAAGTCCAATATCTCAACGCTGCATCACAGGCACTTCAAACTTGCCGCCAAACCCTGAAATGGACATATGCTTTCGCCTTCTACCTCGCGAAAACAAATCTGACTGAGATATTCGAGGACAATCAAAAAGATTTGGAAATGGCTGTGGAGAATTTGTCTGAAATGTTTGAGAAGCCGATTCAAGAGCTATCAGACTCGAAGCTCAAGGTGGACATTATGGACAAAACTTCATACTGTAACAAGAGACGAATAATCTTGCTTGAGGATACTGCCGACAATCTGGCCAAAGGTAAATACTCCCAAGTCTCAACGACTGGGAAGCACAAAGAAAGGGCACTGCTAACATGCGTTTCAGGTAAATGGACTTTTAATTCAGAATTGACAGCACCTGCCTCGGTCCTGGCGGCTCCTCCGGCACACCAATAAAATTACGTTAGCCCTGTCATATATACGTCGCCCTAGCAGAGGATCCCGTTCAGCAACGCGCTGGAAGCCACATACACGTTCATGATCGAGCCAGTCATTGCCACAGCCGACTACAACGCAGCTCCTTGACTCGACTCCAAAGGTTTCACTAGTTTTGATCTTGTCATAGTAAGGTGGCCTAGAAGACGATGATTCTACCTTCAAGCCTTCCACATGGCAGCAAATGAACTGCATTCGGACGAGTCTGACGATACGCCTTATTATAGGCTCTCCATCACGACGGGAGAACTAGTGGGGTGGTGTTGGAGCTTGTTTCTAAACAGGCATGTTGGCTTTTCTGGTTAGGGGATGGTAGTTCTCATGGGAAAGCACGAGTTGCGGCCAAACCAATCCGTCAGCAGCTTGTACATCATCACAATGACTTTGAGCGTTGAAACGAGTTTCAGCAGATTGTTAACGTTTTATCATGCAGACGTTATGGCATTAGATAGATCTCTGGCGGATATCTTCACTCACCAGATATGCATCTCTACGACATTGATATAAAAGAAGCGTCACACGCACGAAGGCTGGAGTCGGGTCATGATTTACTGTTTGCTGTAATTGTCTTTTTTTGCGGCTATTAGCATGTTCGCATTTTGACGTATCACTCTACATGAATACCTATTTTATATACCGACAAAGCAGGATGATTCCGTGACGGCGGACCAAGTTTATAAAGTAAATAACCATGTACCGAGTGTACGCTACCAAGCAATCAACGAATGTCGAAGATTGGCACAGCTGTTTCCTGAACCAACACTCCGCATGGGGAGATTTGCCCCAGTACGAACAACGCGTGCTGTCAGACTCTTGAACCCAGGGTTTCTAGCACTACTAACGCTTTTGTGTCTCAAACATGTATGCGAAAGTGGCCCTCGTACCAAGGGACAGGATGACATGGAATCAGAGACATGTCAACACATTCGATCCCATGATGAAACGAAAATGGCGCCATTAGGCAGTGATGCCAGAGAGAGAGGTATGTTTAGAAAATAGAAAAAAGTAACAAATAAAAGAAAAACGCCCGCGAATGCTATGCCGTAAATATGAATGCATCACCTTCTGATCATGATATTCCCTCAACGAAATGCAAATTGCATGGGATTGAACCTCTTTCCAGGGGGCAGCTGAAAGTCCTCGTCGTCTTCGCCTTCGCTATCGGGGACAATTTGGTCCTCGCTGCCGCCACTGCCACAGGGCATGTGCAACGCCTCCACTTCATTTATGTCGACTTTTGGCAGCGGTACAAACGCCGGGTTCACGGCGAGAAGCCTGTCACTGAGTGCGGCAGCAACTTTGTCATTGTTGGCATGGCGCCGAGACGCGGTCATGTTGGGTGAGAAATGAGGGATATTGGCTGCCTTGGCTCCGAGACGCGCGAGGGGCGTCGTGTGTGCAGACCTGACGCTCGACGCGGCCGTTGACGGTGTGGATAGGCTAGCGCTGAAGACGCAGGACTGGACTGAGATGTTGGACGAAGGCGTGGAAAGTGGCGTTCGCGGGGACGAAGTCCATGTGGAGGTAAACTTGGCCAGGCTTCTGCGCGCCGGCGTTTTTGTCGCCTGCGATAGGGCTACAGTAGACTTGGATGGCAGCATGGGGCGCGGTTCCATGGACGAGAGGGGCGACTCAGTGGTGTCTAGATGGGACCAACTCGACATGTTCGTCTCTGTTGAACTGCTCTCGCACCCGGTAAACTGTGAGTTCAAGTCCTGACTGGCATCCTCAAAGACGGCCAATTTGGGGGGGTTTGTCTTGACGCTAGGTACCCAGCTGTCAGTCTCCGGCAGGCCTTTGAGCGCTTCCTCAATTGAGTCGTCGGAAAAGAGGTGATCTTCCATCCTGGCTGGTGCAGCTGTTCCGGTGCCAGCAAGAGGCTTCTTGGTGGAGAAGAATTTGCTGTTTTTGGGAGACGTCTCGATGGACTCGATTTCGTCGCAGAGACGAGCTTTCTTCTGCGGACGGCGTTGTGTCTCCACTCGCGGTGTGCCATTAACAGACTCCTTCGGACGAGCAAATAGAGGCTTGCTCGATGTTTGAGCAACCATGTTGTTCAGTGTGGCTATGCGCCGGCGGTTCAGACGAGGTGATGTCCCGCGCAGTGCAGACTGTTGGCTTCGTCGGTTTGGCGAGTGAGGGTTTTGGTTGGTTTCGATATACGGTCGAGGCAGAGGAAATACGCGAGGTACCGTCCCACCGTTAGTAAGCTGCGCGACACGCTCAGCATCGATAGAGAAGCAATTGGGGTCCATCTCGCCCATTGGCTTGCGGTAAGGCGTCTTGAAGAAGGAGGTAATGGGCTTTGCAGGTGCCTGCGCCGTCGCAGGCGTAGCCGAGTGTGGTTTGGTTTGCGCCAGTTTCCGCTTAGAAGGTGTCAGGTGCAGAATCATCGGCTCCTTTGTCATGGGGTTGACATCGCCCGCGGCAACACCGCGGGCGATATCAGGCGCGACGTATGCGCCGATAAACGGCATCTCGGCGGCTGTGCGTGTCTCATGGAGATCTGTCAAATGCACCAGGCCCTTTTGCACTGGGCAGAAAACCCACTGATGCAGAAAGGTGAGCTCTGCTTGGTAGAATTGTGTTAGATAATTCTCGGATACACGCTTCCCGTCAAATTGTAGCATGCGAACGACGCGTTCGGGTGTTTTAGATTTACGCATCAACCGATGTGCCGTTTTGAGGCCAACGCCGGGAAGACCAGCCAGATAGTCGCAGCCACTCATGATGGCCATTCTGCGAAATTCAGTGTCGGACCAGCCGGTGAGAGAAACCTCTCGGCACGCGCCAAAGTCACGTCGGTTGATCTCAATGCAGTTGCCGTACTGGTCAAGCTTGGTGAGCAAGCGCTTTGCTCCGAAGACGAGTAGGTCTGAGTCGTCGGACAGGATTCCGTCAACGAGTCCTTTTCGTTCGAGATACACCAGCTGGGCATCGGCTTCGTAAGGCGCAACGACGTAGGAGATGCCCATCTTTTTGAGCTCCTGGATGAGCGTCGAGGCCATTTCAGGGGTAATGTCGACACACTTTTGAAACTCCTGAGTAGCCTGGCCGGGTTTACCAGCTTTCATGAGGTCGTTGGCGAGTTTCTTCTTTTCCTCGCGCTTCTTGGCACGCGAGTCTTCGGTAGCAGCTTTGCTAGGGAGGTAGTCGCCGTCGAAAACCATGTACGGTTTGATGCCAAAATGGAGCAACATGCGTACACGATGCATTGCAGTTGTGACATATCTTGAAGCAAGTCAACAATCACTTGATATAATTGTGGATGTGCAGGCTCGTACCTAGTTGTGGGCTTACCCTGGCCGAGCTCGACGGCGCACGAAAATGCTGCCCGATGAAGCCAGCCGTAGGCGTCGACGCCCAATGTTTGGCCGCGGCATGTTTTTAATTCGGTAGGTTTCTGTATCGACTTCAAAAGGGGCAGCAAGCCTGCAGAATAATTAGCCGAACCTTGTTAAAGCACACAGTTGAATGTGCGTACCAGATACGCCCATGGTGCTGCGTCAGGTCAGAGGACCGTTATTGCACTGTCGAAAAATATCCAGTGATCTCGGCAACAGTGTAAACAAAAGGTCGTGACTGATTCGAGCCTAGGCAGTCGGGGGCCTCAAGATTGAAATGGAGCAAAGAGCAAAGCACGAGAAGCAGCTGGCATTGCGAAACGAGATTGAAAATGGCCAATTGTTAAAAAGAAGGTGCACGTAGCAGAAAATGGGACAATTTATCTAAAGCTGTTTGGCAGCGCGACAAGGCACGGGTTATTGAGATGGGCGTGAAGTCAAAGTGGGACCCCAGGGATCGCGTTGAGATGTGGGTTCTGTCGCGCCAGGACCGCCTGGAGAGGTTAACGTTGAGGTAGGTACGGTACCTACCTACCTACTAAGGTATGTAGGGTAGGTAGGAGGTACCTGGGCGCATTAGTATTTCTTTTCATAGCAAAAGTTATCAGCCAACAGCAAGGTGGTAAAAATAAACTGTATATAGGTAGGTACCTACCTGGACACTTGATTCAACAGAATTTCGCGCCCAGCAGAGGTACCTAATAAACCCTCCTGGCCAAGGTAGATGCCTAGGTATTTACCTTAACTAGCACGCCTAGGTCCATACCTAGGTAGGTACCTAGGTACGGAGGTACCTGGGTCGGTACTCTTTTCGTGACCCACACTGGCCCTTGCTCAAGATTTTTGATCCGCCGCTGGGGGGGTTCAAAATGTCCCGGGCTGGTAGAAGAAAATACAGTCATTATCACCAACAGACAACAACTGTCAAAATGCCCACCTCACTACACAAGACGCGCAAGCTAATCTCCAAGAAGCGCGGCGGTGAAGTCAACTCCCTGCATGCCAAGTCGCGCGACTCTAAGCGTCTGCGCATGGCCCACGCCCGCGATCTCAGACTAGAAAAGCTTGCGCACGCCAGAACCAAAAAAGAAGAGCCCATCGGTAGGACTTACAATTCCAAGAATACATTCTGAATGTGCTTTAAACTCACATATGTAGTCGACCGCATCGAGTACTTTCATGCCCACTTGAAGGAAAAAGATGTCACCAACCTAGACCTTCCCGAGGTGCAAACTCTCATTCACAAGTATAAGCCCCGGCCCCATAGCATTGTTTCAATCACTAACTAGCATGTAGCTTCATCCATCAGTACGACGAACAATTCAATGAATTGCAAAAGGCTCGTCGCCCGGGCCGCCCTGCCAGCACCCGTGAGGACCTGCTCAAGAGAAAAATCGATGCACTGGAAGAGGAATATGAAAAGGGTTTCAGTAAGTTTCATAACTTTGTTCCTGAGCTTGCTCAAAGTATACCAGCTTTTACTTACTGTATAGTAATTCCAAATATCTTTGATGAGGACAATGGTAGAAAGCTTCTTGGCTACGAAGGCTCTTGGGCGTACATTGCCACCATTGCTTGGTCCAAGGTCTCGAAAGCGGGAAAAGTCAGCAATGGCGACTTTCCGACCAAAGGAATCATGTAACGGAGTTTCTGCCCTGATTAGTATGTCATGATTAGGCCGGTGTAATCCTTGATCTTTGTGTCAATTGGGCATCGGTTGAGGATATCATGGCGCATAGCATTTTTTTATCCGGTAACGGATATTGGCGTTGGCTCTTTTTTTTTCTGGTGTCTCAACGGGTTTGATAATCAATAGATAACTACTTTGTGTTTCTTTTTGCCTTTATTTAGGGTCGGTCGACAGCGAACATCAACAGGTAAAGTAACTGTTGTTGTCAATGCATATATATATATAGACATCAGCGCTCATGGAGCAACAATTACGCTGCTTCAATTCTCCCAGATTAGATTGCCAGCTTAGACGAACTAGTATTCAGCATGCTTTGCCCTCTTCAACATTATCAGATCCTCCGGTGATAAATTAACTCGCTTCACCAACATTCTGTTCCTACGCGCGGTGGTTGCAAAACAGCGGAGCTCAGTGACATGGCAGATAAATAGCGCCTTTCTTTGCTTTCCTTTTTTGCTTGAAACCTTATTGAGTTGATCTACACCCCTGGGCCCTAGACTGATTCTCCGCCAACAACTTCGCCACACTATACTGAGAATATTGGACGACTAGATCTGTGAAAAAGTAAAAGATAAACCTGGAGAGTTGTGATAAACTAAACACCGCGCTTACTGGTACAATTAAAGGAGCTAACGACTCATGACTTGCTGTAGGTACCAAAGTGGCGAGGTCAGTACCGTAGGTAGTTATGCGTGGTGCCTCCTAGTGGAGTCGCGGCCCTCGGGAAAAAAAGGCCATGGACGAGCCTGTAGTTGCCCTTTGCACGACCATCATCACTATTCGAGCCTACCAGCGGCGCAGCCAATTGACCCGCGAAAGGTGTCGAGCGGCAGGGAATATTCCCATCGACTATGAGTTTTTTCCTGTGCGCTCCGGCTCGTCCGCTGGTGACTGGTGCTGCGGCTGTACTGCGAAGGGCGGAGAAGCCATTTCGACCGTCGGCAATCCTTGGTATGGCCGGGTCGACCTCGCGATGGATGTCGTTTCTCGGTAATCGGCAGCTATGGTCAATATGCCATAAGCATTCGGCCGCATGGCGCCAGGTATCGGTCACGGCCCAACCACATCGCTGCCAAAGGACCTTGTTTTCTTATCACAGGATCAGTGACTACGAGCAACTACCGAAAGACTACCAGGATAAGATCGGTCTTCCATTCAGCAGCAAGGATATCTCGCAGACCGAGGTGCAGCGCATCTTTGGTGCCGGCATGAAGACGGATGCCGCGAACTACCTGCTGCGGGTGCTCCACGGCCGCCGCATAGCTGGCACGCTCGACGACCCCGCGTATGCCGTCAACACGATGCAGTTCACAGATAAGCAGGTGGCAAGAGCGCTGGCCTACTTACGGGAAAGGGCGCCTGTCGAAGAGGTTCGCAACGCAGGGCTGCGCGCCGAGGACGAGCTGGCACAGATGGAAGAATTGGCCATCGCAAAACAGGCCAAGGAGGGCAAGGCCGATGACTCAATAGCGGATATCGAGACAAGGGTGCCATATACGGAGGACCCAATCTACGGACACAGCACATTCGACCAGATCAGAGCAACGAATCGAGCGAAGCAAAAAGCAAGAGATATGGCGGAGGCAAAGAAGCGACAGGAAAGAGAGGAGCGCGAAGGCATCGTCTCGGGCACGCTGGCAGAGCGAGATCAAGTTGATATCGGCGGCAAGACGAGAGCGATCACTAACCCCAAAGTCCAAGCATACTACGATGCAGCGCAATCGGACCTGGAAGAGCCGCCGCGAATGTCGGCGGCAGCAAGGATTCTGCCGTCTGCCGTAATCACAGCGCTGGTACTCGGACTCTTGGCTGCTACTAGCATGGTATACGAAGAGCCAGCGGATCGGTACCGGCTGATTCCCGAGCTGTCAACGTCGCGGGCGACGGTAATGGTGCTCCTCGGCGTCAACCTGTTGGTGTACATGGCATGGAAAGTGCCGCCACTGTGGAAGTACCTCAACAGGTCATTCATAGTATCCGTCGCAACACCGCGCCCACTGGCCATGTTTACGACCATATTTTCGCACCAGACGCTGAGTCACCTGGTGGCCAATATGCTGCCTCTGATGCTTGTTGGCCCTGTGCTGCACGACGAAATGGGGCGGGCTAGCTTTCTAACACTATTCTTTGCGTGCGGCTCGCTGAGTTTTGTCGGATCGCTGGCGACATATACGCTGCGCGGCATGCTCGGCACAACGACGCTTGGCGGCTCGGGCGCAATGCTGGGCTTGTGTGCGGCCTACTTTTGGGAGCACCGCCTGGACGGATTCAAATTCCTCGGTTTGCCGGAGAATGGCGTCCACGGGATAATTTTCTTGGCAGGCCTGCTGGCGCTTCAGCTCGCGGGAATAGGCAAGGCCTTGTCGCGCAAGATTGACCTGGCGAGCCATTTGGCAGGCTTTGCAGCAGGCATGGCGGGCATCGAAGTGCTCCAGCGGACGAAAAGACAGAGGCACTGTAACGAGAGTGAAGGAAGGAGCGTAGTTGAGGTTTTCCTCTGGCTGAAGCCGTTGCTGCAGTCGCGTGTGGAGGCGAACCGAGCAGCAGCAGCAGCAGGAGCGGCCGCAGCCGCGGCCGATGGGGCGAAGAAGAGGTGAAGACGGAGAAGGTGGAGTGTATGATATGGTGTAGTGTAAATAAGAGCCACTTGTACTTTGCAGATTAAGCTGAATACAAATGTACAATAGTGAAACTACTAATGCAGACTTTTACGTCTTGTAAGGGATAAGTAGAGGACAGCCTGCCCTCCTGCAGTTAAATACTTGCTGTAAGTAGACATAACTAAATACAAACTACATCCGTACAGATTATGAACATACATGCATACATACCTAGGTAGATTTGGGTGGGAAATGCGGGGCGCTCATAAAGCCTGTTGCCGAGTCGCCTGGCCAGTAACAGCCTAGCAGGATGTGCAGGAGAAGCCTCCATACCCTATTCACCTTAGTACCTGGTATTTGTTAGGTTGGTAGGTACCTACGCTGGCAGGCTGGCAGTTGGCACCCACTGCTAAAAACAGACAGCGACGTCATGTAAATTTAGCGGTCCCCCACGATAATGTGGGGCCTAACCGTATCCGAGCAACCGCATAGATTGCATGCGTTCTGCACGGGAGGCTATCGTCGAGAGAGACTTCACGGCGAAACAGGTATAGAAACATGGGAAAATTAGGATACCTCTAAAGCATTCAGTAAAAAGCCTTGATGGCATTGATCAAAGCGCGACCAATGCGGCGGCGGGCGGCCTGGGTGTTGGGCGGTTGTAATTTGTACATGGGCTTGCATTGCCTGGCCATTCTTCTCAATCTCGAGTAAATATTCTCAGAGGGCTAGACAGGTACGTGGCACTAGTCAGTTACTGCTTTTGCGCAGTTGCAGTCTCTTATGAGGGGCCTATGTATGTAACATCGGATGTCCTGCAGAGGGCCGAGAGCACTAGTTGGTGCATATATCCGTAATAACAAATGTTGGCTGTCAAGCGACCAAGAAGAAAACAGGAAAGAGTTTAAAGGATTTCTGTCTGCACTGATGATTGAGTTAATTACTACAGCCTTCGCCCACTGGCCGATGCGCATGCCTGATGTTCATAGCTTGTGTTACGGAGTGGTACACGGAAACATTAGGCGCCAAACAAAAGGAATACAAAAGACTACATCATTTGTTTGATCCCGGATACGGGTCTTTATTAAATTCGCACTGTATCTTTGTGTGTATTATCGAATACGGTGTAATAAAGCGTGTGAGGAAGAAAATGAATCAAATAAATCCCTCCTCAATTTTTGGCTTTCTTTCGTTCATGTCCCCGAAAAAAAGAAGTGGAATCCCACACCCCCAAAACACAGGATAGATCTCGTCCCCGTTTTGCGCGCCCGGTTTGCTTTTTTTCAACTTTGTTCTACTTATTTTACTTTATCATTCCTGCCACCGCTTCACATAGGTTTTCCCACTCGTCTTCTGCCATCTTCAACGTCTACGCAAATTCTTCCCACCGGAATCCGAGATCCTCGCCCTGCTACCCGCGCTGAGCTTCCGACGCCCTTTGCCGACACGGTTCGCTTCAGCCAGATGAGCAGTCTGTAGGCCAGTTTCGAAGCGCTCCGCACGCCACTTGTTCAAATTGCACTTCCTAGGCCACGCGATGATCTAGCGTATTCTGATCCTTTTCGCGCCTTCCTTTCCCACCTTTCCTGCCACGCTCGTTCACTGGTTTCCTCTCTCCATCATCCTCCCGCCCCCTTCCGCTCACGTATTGGCACCATGGAGCCCCGACAACCTTTGATGAGTTTGCCGTCCAATGATGCATATCCATCATCATCATCGTCATCACCATGCAGCCCGCGCTCGACGCCGCCACGCGCAGCCTCGGAATCGCCTTCCTCGCCATTATCCGCCCTGTCAAAGACGCCATCGCTGCCCAATTCTCCCATCTGCCCGAGCAACGTTGCCAGACGCTACCCCTCGCCCGAGTCGCTTCCGGCCGACGCGTCTGGCACGCATACCCCCGTGAAGCGCGGTGATCGTTCCTCCAGCCAATCTGACGATGGTAGCGAGCGCCCCTCCAAACGTCACAAGCCCGTCACCCCCAGGCAGCGCACAACCAAGTACCTCAACCTTTCCAAATCGCATGGTGACTTCACGTCGGAGGACTCGGCACAGATGGACCGCCTGCTGTCCGTGCTTCACAGAAAAAAGAAGATCGTCGTCGTCGCCGGTGCTGGCATTTCCGTCTCGGCTGGCATCCCCGACTTTCGCTCCTCCAATGGTCTCTTTGCTACCACCAAGAAACAGTACAACGTGAAGTCCTCGGGCAAGCACCTGTTCGATGCATCCGTGTATAAACACGACTCGTCAACTCAATCCTTCCATAAAATGGTCCGCGATATGTCCGCCATGTCTGCCAAAGCAGCTCCCACCCCCTTTCATCACATGCTGGCTTCTCTCGCACAGGAGGGTCGCCTTCTCCGCCTATACTCGCAAAATATCGATTGCCTTGATACCCAAATGGAACCTCTCGAAACCAAGGTACCGCTTAACCCCAAGGGCCCCTGGCCAAAGACCATACAGCTGCACGGTGGCCTGCAACACATGGTTTGCACCAAATGCTCCCAACTGTCGCCTTTGAAAGCCGAACTTTTCAACGGACCCGAGCCTCCTTTGTGCGCGGCCTGCACGGAACACGACTCCATTCGTACTATCCACGGTGGCAAGCGCAGTCATGGCATTGGCCGCCTACGGCCCAGATTCGTCCTCTATAACGAATACAATCCCGACGAAGAGGCTATTGGTAACGTGTCCAGCGCCGACCTGCGCACACGTCCAGACGCGGTTATAGTTGTCGGCACCACGCTCAAGGTTCCTGGCACACGGAGACTTGTCAAGGAACTTTGTCAGGTCACCCGAGGCAGGAAAGACGGTTTCACCGCCTGGATTAACCCGTCACCAGAACCAAAGGGTATAGACTTGAAGGACTGCTGGGACATGGTTGTGCAGTCCGAGTGCGATAATGTCGCCCGCCTTACAGCTTTGCCGCCTTGGAGTGTCGAAATCGGAGACGCCTACCTCGTTCCCAAGGATGAGCTTGGCACCAACAATACCAACATTGAGGTCGCCCTCACCTCAACACCACCCGCTTCAGACACCAGCATCATCGACACGCCCCAACACACCACAGAAGATGCGCAGGCCATCCCAACGCCAAACGCCAGTCCCAAGCTCGCAGCTGTCAAGGCGCCCAAGCAAACCAAACTTGTATTTGTTAATACTGGCAAGGACGTCGCACGCAAACCTCTGAAGGATTCCAAGCCTCGTCCGCACAAAACCAAGTCGAGCAGCAAGGCAGTCCCGCCTAGAGCGAATATGTTGGACAATTTCAAGGCGAGCAAAAATATATCTGTTGGCAAGAATCTCGATGTCCAGACTGTGGTAAAGAATTCCACCGTCGATGATTTCCATCCGACGCTGTCTGCTGTGACATTACCAACCCGTGATACTCTAAAAGTGGAAGAGCCAGCAACCCCCGTGTCCGAGACACAAATCGACCCGGAAACAATTTCGCCGCCATCGGTGCCCAACGGGATGAAGGAGCTTCTTACGTGACAATTAGAGATTATCTAGCAGGGAAGCAAAGGTCGAGCAAGCAGGTAACGGAATTGGAGCGAGGCGTTCGGCGCGTTTTATGTCATGCCATGGTTCTGCCAAGGCAAGGGGTTTCGTTCGGGCCGATAAATTAGGCTTGAAAGTATATCATGTCTGTTCAGAGAGTAGTGAAAGTCACACGGCGTTTTAATATGTATTGGCGTTTCGGGAGCCTGGTTTTCTGCTACAGCTCTCACACAGAACTGTTCGGTGCGTCCGCCAAATCCGCCGAACCCGACAAATTCCATTCCTAAAGGGATTCCGGCGATCACGGAAAGTTTTAGACGGGACTGCCTTGTCAAATTAGAAATTGTATCAATAATTCTATAACCACATCATCGTGTTCAATATACAAGTCGTGCCATGGAAGTACAGTCAGATAGGCTGCATCTCGGCCACGTTGCTTCAGTAGTCGGTCACCAAACTCGCTGCGCGAAACCACGAAGTCGCATTGTAGCTCTACGGAGAATTCCCCGTTACCTTTCCTCCAAAAACCAATCTTCGGGAAACAATTAATACATACCAGGCATTGCAAGTCCCATCGCACGCAAGCCCATCATCACACCACTCGGCGCCCAAAAACAGCTTAGCGTCACTTTCCGCCAAACCAACCAATCAGCAACCGCCAATCCAGGAACGGCCGCGGAGCCGCAACGATTCTTCCCGAGCTCTTTTTTTCTCCCTCACTGCCAGCCAGCCTCTCTCTTCCCAATCCATCTCGCCATTCAACGTCGCGACCTCCACACCTCCTCCGAGCGCATTTGTCGGCATCAATTGGCTTTTTCTCATCAAGCCTCTCAATAAAAAAAAACCAAACCGGACCAACCTCTTCTCCATAAAACGACCTGACTGTTCCGTATCCTACCTCCCATTGAGCCGGTCGAAAACCACATACGCACGCCAACACAATGTCTTCCTCGCTCGCTCGCCCCATGCTCCGCGCGCCCATGCGCCTCGCTGGCCGCCGCTACGAGAGCACCGCCGGCAATGCCGCTTCCAAGGCACAGCAGGGTCTGTCCAAGGTCACCAGCGCTGCCGGCCCTGCTATTGCCGGCGCCGCCCGTGGCGTGGGCAATGCGCTCGGCAAGATTGGCGGTCGCACCGGTCGCCTGATCAACTTCATTCAGGGTGCGTTCCTCCTCATTATTCCAGCTTCTGCGATTTCTAATGCCTGCCTTCTTTGGCGCCACTTTTCGCTGTTCAATTGGGGTGTAAATGATGGGAAACCAACTAACCCTTCGATGCAGCCCAGACTCCTTTCGTCACCTACTACGGCAAGGTCGGCCTTGAGCTCACCAAGCTCGTCTTCCAGGGCCAGAAGATGTCTCCTCCGTAAGTATTCATTTCTGAAACCGGACAGCGGCGAGACGCTGTGTCTTTTGTGACCATTGCAGAAAGATGGGTTTGGTCGTTCGGAACCAACTGGAATACCCTCATGCTAACCGTGCTCGTCACAGCTCCATGGCCACCTTCCAGACCACCTACCAAAACCTGTGGACGAGGCTGCAGAGCCGCTCCATCTCGCCGCAGAGCATCATCCAGCAGGTCCGCGGCCTCGGCACCCCCCAGCTCGTCGCCGGCGGCGTCGTCCTCGCCGAGTGCCTCGGCTTCTTCACCGTCGGCGAGATCATCGGCCGCTTCAAGCTCGTCGGTTACCACGGCGAGGTTGCCCACCACTAAATCACGAGCGCACGTAAAGAATCGGGACCGACGACGCCCACTGCCGCATTTCGGAGGGGATAAGCGTGGAAACAAGGCCACTGCGATGAGCGCATGGCAGCAGTCTAGTGGATGACGAGACTGGCATTTGCCATGCGTTTGCCCAGCTTGCGTCTTGCTTCCTGCTACCTCACCGACTGCTGAATGTTGTCTCTTACTGTTTTCGACACGGAAAACATGATGGATTGACCAAAATCGCTGGAGGATGACGTACAAATGTTGGAGGGCACCCCCCGGATAGAGGAGATGCGGCACATGGATCTTCTTGCTTGCCGCTCCCGAGTCTCCTACTTTCTATTGTTTTTTTTTTTTTCGTTTTACCCTTTACCCCAATTTCCCTTTGTATCACAAAAGAATCATTGTACATCAGATGGCATAGCTGCAAGCACCAAAAAACGGGCAACGCACACGAGTAGAGTAGAAGCCTGCCATGGGGGAACGGCTACCCAATACAAAAAACTTTTCACAAAAAAAAAAAAAAAAAGTCAACTTGCCCCTTCTGCAGTCCCTGTACGACCTGTTGCGTATCAACCCTCGCGGGAGAAAAAAAGTCGCCATCTCATTCCCATACTACCCTCCCCCCAAACCATTTTGTTACTCATGGCCCCCGTTCTGCCAGTTGCCCCGTGCTTTGTTGTAGTTATGCGCAGCCAACAGATTTAAAGCCAGGTTAAAAAAAAAAAAGTGTCTTTTAATTAGAAATCTTAACTAAACTTTTCCCGAGTAAGACCTATGATAAGTTCAGCCCTTGCATTTATTTAGTCGCTGACGTTTTTCCTTGGCACGGCGCTCGCATGGCGCTCGCATGGCGCCCGCCCAAACCCGTTTCCCGTCGTATATTTAGGCTCCCTGCATCCCGTCCCCGGCCCGCAACAGGTTGGTTGGACTTTTAGACGCCGAAACTCTCCTCTCGTTTTGCACCCGTGTCAAGGGACGTTTTTTTTCTTTTGTTGCTCATTTCGCTCCCATTGTCGGAACGCACCGATACTCACATAGACAATCAGGAAAATCAAATGAATCCGTCCATGGAAATAATGGTCTCTGCCCCATCAACGGCCGTCTTCTCAGTAGGCATTCCTGATACGCTCAGTCAGAGAGGCCTTTGGTGATGACAGGTACCTGGTCCAAGCACCTAGTTGAATCTCGTAGACCGTACATTGTTCTGAGCGCGCCTAATTGTCATGCTTTCTCCATGATACCTGCATCAAACGCCCATGTGTCTTTTGTCGCCGACATTTCTGAACTCGTGGCCGTCGAGATGACCCTCCAGAATGCCCACTATTGATCGGTGCATGCATTCCAATCACCCGTCATGTTGAGTTCCCATCATATAACGCGCTACAGAGAGTCCCAAAATCCGTTTTATACTTGTCCAAGGCCACGCATGGCAAGCGGAGCCAAGCTGGATGTTAGGTGGTGTCCAACACCCACGGGAGCGACCCGACAGTCTGGTACGCCCATCTCCGCCAGCCAATAACAGCCCAGCCATACCACGACCCAAGGGCCAGACATCCAATGAAATGCGTGCCGTCGCATCCACAAAAACCATCATCCTAATGTGGCGATATTGTATTGTATTCATATTAATATTCAACGTCGGGGTCATTCCTCTCTAGGACAAAGGGCCCTTTCAAGCATCTAGTTTCTCCATCATTTCTTATCAGGACCACCTGTCAGGAAAGCACAAGGATAAACAGTGACCAAAAAAACAAAGTATAAAACATGAAACAAACACGCAAGCAGAGTATAATTTTCGTCTTGCTGTGACTGAGCACTGGCTTGCTGCCCTCTCTTGCCCTGCATAATCCAGGTTGATAGCTCCCTATCAAATAAACTCCGCCCAAGGTCGCAAACGCCATGCCTCTAGCCCAGTTCAAGACGTTCGACAGAAACCATGAATCCGCAGTCTTGGATAAACGGTTTTTGAATCGATGCTAGCGTGTCGGTCTTCTCGCCGTCCAGATGTGCCTGGTCAACGCAGTCAGCCTCAGAAACACTCCCACAATAGCAACAGATGCACTTACATGATACAATATGCCTGGTAGAGTAGCGTGCAGCATTCTTTTTTGACTTTGTATTGAAGCTCATTGACTTGCTCAATGGTCATGCCCAAGTTCTCAATCATTGGTGCCAGGCTCATGGCTTGCACGCCATCAATCAGACACAGATTAAACCACCTTGCTGCCCGTCTTTCCTCGGCATTGGGACTCCATGGATTCACATAGCATCGAATGAGGCGCTCTTCAAAGTTGACGTAGCCTGCTGCCTCCATCATGGCTTTTACCTTCAACGTGTCCACTCTTGCGCTGCGATGAAAGCCATCCATGCCTTGCAAGTACTTTTGTGCCCATTCCATCAAGGACGAATCGTTCGGTATGTCGCTTCCATGCCATGCGGGCAGCCAATTGATTTCAACCTGCTCGATATAGCCGCCAGGCGTCGTGTGTCTATCAACGTCAGCAAATTCCACCTTGGGGCCCAATTTACGTAGCCATGGGATGAGACATACTCAAACGCTTTTCTATAGGTACTTGGCCAAAGACTATTGTGAATAGACCCCAGCAACAACCTCATATGTATTAAATCGCAGTCTTTCAACAGGGGCTCCCATGACGGTTCTTCGAGGTCAAACTGCAGTGTTTCCACGTTGCGAGGAATTCTATCATCAGATTAGCTAAGAGCATAAATTTGGGGAGGCCCTGGCGAATTGGCATACAGAGCAGGCTGGATTTTGTTGAGGTCCACCGCCATGATGTGACCATCTTTAAGGTAACTAGACAAATTGTCAGCTTATGCAAGGAATCCCGCCACGCCTCTACTCACTCTTCCGCTACATTGATGGCCCAGATACCGGTTCCAGTACCAAGGTCCAATACACGGGGGTTGGGTCGATGTATTGCGTATGTAAAGACGCGCTCTCTTCGAGCCAACAGGAAGAACTTGTGGAACATGTCATATCGGTTCGTTTCTTCCTATTTTCAGAGTTAAACAACTGCGGCCATTGTTGTTGTTGTTGTCAGACGGGAGCTAGTTTTGTACCTTGTCAATGGGAAATTGGTACTTGTCGCGTCTCCAGTCTCCGTAGAATCGACAGTGCTTCCAGAAGCCCTCGATGAATTCAGGTGCGTCTCTGCTATACCAATCGGTTATCATATATAGTCACACAGCCTAGTCAAATATAAAAACTCACAGATCTCGTAGCGCCATGGGTATGTTTTTTTGGCTGTCTTTTTGTATATATATTTCCCAATGGCACTCAAGGCTCGTCTGTAGCCAACAGGGTGGTAGCTAAAACAGCAAAAGTTATTCGCCACCTTGGTTTGATTCCAGGCTGTTAGATGTTATGAAGGCCTGTAAGCGTATCAGCAAGGGTTAGATGATGGTCTCTCGGAAATACCTGTGTACCAGGCAAGGATGGACAAGGTGTCTTGCAAAGACGACATGAGGAGTTATGTGACAATCCGGAATGTCGAAATCCCAATAGGGGATAGCGGAGCGTTTTAACGGAAAAGAGATCGCACTGAGGCAATGGTGGGGAGTTTTTCTCGAGAGTAAAGCAATGGAATGTCGGACCTGACGGTTGAACGAGGTGTGTTGTGGAAGGCTCAGAAGGCATCTGCACCGCAGTATGGGAGCAAGATAATCATGACCAATGGCCATTAGCAGCCTCTTGTAGAGGTACCATGCAGCAGAAGATGGAAGACGTTGAATGGGAGAAAGGGAAGAAGCAAGTGGAAGCGGCGAGCGGGCTGCAGGTTGGAAACTTTTCGAGATGGGTGGTGTGAGGTAGATTTTGGAGGGGAAAATGCAGGCAAGACAAGAATATGGAGCAGCTGGGCGCAGCAAGGCCAAATTGTACCTAGGTACTAATGCTGATAGCAGATGGCAGTTCGGTAATCTGCAAGGGCAGTGCAAACGCGCGGGAGGCGGTGGGGGCCAATGACAAACAGAGGACAAGAGGAAGACGAGGAAAGCTAGGTAGGCAGGCAGGGAAAGCAGGGAAAGCAGGGAAGCCAGGGAATGAGGATGGCTGGATTGCCGCTATTACTTACAGAACAACTGGCAATGTGGCGGTGGAGATTTTCAACTTGCTTGAACAGTTTGGCTGGGGACACTTGCAGCAACGCACCCGCATATGCACCCACTTTGGTTGCGTCTCAAAATGGGGGTGCCGCTGTGGATGGTGACAAGAGTTTATTCTGCTGCAATTTGTATGCGTCGTACCAAGATGCTTGGCAAAAAGAGACAATGATCAGCTGTTCCTTGCCAGTCCGAGTGTCGTCGGCACCGCACCAATAATGTGACTCGACTGAGGAGTCGTTTGAGCCTTTGTGGCACGCAAATCACGCCGCGGCTGGTTGTCTAATACTGATTGTACAATCAGCCAGCGCGACAGGGTTGTTGAGGATTTGAATCCAAAGACGGCAGAGTGTATGGATGGAGTGGTGTCGAAAATAAGATGGTTCGTGTCGAGAAGTTGAGCGAGTATGCACAAGAGATAATGATGGATGGCTTGTCAAGTCTAAAGAAGCCAATACCAAGAGGGTATAATGGCAAATGTGAAGAGTGCAAAAGCCAACAAGCTATGCTACTGAGGTCCAACGGTAGAGACTGCGGATGATTGAAACGATATCAGGAGCCGAGATGAAGAATAGGAGATGAAGCTGCCAACAACAAGTCATGAATCTGGTGTAACGTGACTGTGTTAATACAACAAGTACAAGCTGCAGGATCTGAGGAATGCGAGGTTTGCACAAAACAAGGAGACAAGAAACGGAAAAGAGCCCGTCTTAATAGTCAACCTGGCGTTTGTTTTCTTGTTGGGTCAATATCTTCAAAGCAGGCTGAACAGGCAAGACAACGGCCAGAGACAAAGATGCAGAAGCGCCAACGAAGAGTAGCCAAACACGAACAGAGAGCAGGCGGCCGAGGCGGGAAAGCGGACGGGGGGTCAAGCGACCGAGTTCAGCCCAGCTAAAAGTAGGTTGCGGCGATGGTGTGGTAGTTGTGTTGACTGATATGTGTAAGGCGTCGTATGGTACCGGCCTCGGACAGTAACAAACATGGCGTCGATGCCGTAGGGCAGGCTGGGCAGGTATATATAAACAACCCAGCCTGGTCGGCATTGCCAGCCAGCTCAGCGGGCCCAGCTGAGTGATACAAAGTGATAACTACCAAGACGCTGCTGCCTAGGCATGGCACTTGGTCACGCGTGGAACCATGCTGGGTGTGTGTTGTTTGTGTTTGGTCTGCAGCTACGCCTCAACGGCGGCCTGGTCTCGTCCGGCCTGCGCAATGAGGTCCAGCGTGGTATATGCTTGGCCTCTTGCTTCGGTCTGGCCTCGATAATACATGCTCCAGAGTGGGCTGAATAACTAGGGCCACAACCGCCCAACATCATCGACGGCGGGAAAAAGGGCGGGGGGTGAGAGGGAAGGTTGGGCGTTGAGCGGTTGGGGGCCATCAAGGCAATGAATAGCAGGAAATATGTAACATGTCTTGAACTTACCATGATGATTGCATGAGTTGTGATTGCTTTCCTGCTGTAGCTTTTTCCGCTAAGGATACGTATTTTGCTGATATTTTTTTTTTTGCTGATTGGACACAGTCTTTCTTGTGTCTTTATATTCGCTTCGGGCGGCTACAATACAGAGCCAATGTGGTTGTTCGCCTCAGACGCCAAGGCCATGCTATCGTTCTCGCGCCGTGATGTAGTTGCTAGCTTGGTCTGAGCCGAAAGAGCGGAACCTGGTAACCGGCCCTGTACGCGCGCGCGACACAATCCGCCCCCAAGATTGGGGCAAAGGGGGGAGTAAGAGCGCTGGTCGAAGTGGGCGGGCAACGACGAGTCTCTTGACGATGGCGTAACTAGTGCAAGATGAGACGGGCAATGTAAAGACAGGCAGGCAGGCCGGCAGGCCGGCAGGCAGGCAGGCAGGCAGGCAGGCAGGCAGGCAGGCACGACAAGACCAGACGTCGTCGCTGAGGGTGCGAGACTGGGCTAATTCTAATGATGATTAGATTTCCCCAAGGCTGGCTGGCTGAGTTCCCATGTTCCGTCGACGGCGGCCCTGAAAGTTTGGCCTAGCGGCCGGTAGTGTGGTATTGGTAACTAGTGGTACCAGTCGGTAGCTACCTACCTAGGAGGGAGGGGGGTGTTTTCTGACATGCCCTCTGACATATTTTGCCCTCTGGCATATTTTTTAGGCATGTTGCAAGGAAATCGCACTTTTTAACATATTAAAAAAATTTCTGACATCCTATCCGAGAAGCCCGAATCCATGGCAACATGCCTAAATAATATGCCAGAGGGCAAAATCTGTCAGAGGGCATGTTAAAAAACACCCCTCTCCCGCGTAGGTACCTACCTAGGTAGCTAAGGTCGCGTCGTCTGTGTCGCTGGCTCGCTGGCTGGGATGATTGAGTCCACTCCACTAGCAGGGATGAAAGCCCGAGAATACCTGGTAGTTAGAGAGGCGAGGCGGAAGGTGGCCAGGAGCTGCGAGAACTACCTACACCCACTATAGGTAACTACCTGGTAACTAGGTAGGTAGTAGGGGATATTTAGGCAACAGGGTGGACGAGGGGAGACTGATGAGTTGACAGTGAGAGAGAGAGGCGACGACGGGAACAGGCCAGGGGCGTGGATTTGGGCTTTGCAGCGGGCGTGGGTCGGGGGTGCAAATTGGAAAATGGGAAAAGGTGAAAGGGGAAAGGGAGAGAGAGAAAAAGTACGGAGTAGCAAAATGGAAATGGGTAAAGAGATTGATCATGAGTCGATAAAATCGCGACTTGCGTCGTATCCGTAGGACCGTAGCGGACCGTAGCGGACCGTAGCTATCGTACTCGGTACCCACGTCCGGCTCCCATCTCGTCGCGTCGCGTCTCACAAGCCAAGCTCGTTCCGTTTGTCGTCGTCTCTGTCTGTCCCTGTTTGCCAGTTGTCACCAGCAGACCTTGCAGAATCATCCTCCCACGTGGCATCGCGCTGCAGCCGCCTGCATCCAAGATGAATCACAATTATCAATATAACCACTTTCCCGCGCAATACGACAACTACCTAACAATGCCTGCGTTGCAGCGTCCATTTACATCTGCCAAGCGTCGCACAACAGCTCCAACTGCGCATATTGCTCAGCAGCTTCAAACTTCAGCCTGGAAAGGGCCGCTTTTTTTAAAAAAAAAAAGAATCGGGGCCGCGGTTGTGGAACTGACCCTGGCAGGAAGCAGCCATAGTTAATCCGTACATGCCTCTGATTTTAGGCAGATGACGGATATTACAGAAGGCACGAGTGAGAACTGCCCAGGGGCATCCCCAAGTCCTCGGTTCAGTCGCTGCCATCTTCTACCGAGCTTCTACACTTGGCATCCAGTCGAATCAATAACAACAACAATGCTGGTATTAATACTCCGTACCGAGTACCGAGTACCAAGTACCGAGTACACATCAGCAAACATGGATTGACTTGAGCCTGTTCACCGTCGGCACACACCACCCCCAAAGACACACACCACGCCGTCAGGTTCTTGCCTTCACACCCTCAACCAATTGAGGGGTTTTGGGGGCCAAAAAAGCCATACAGTTACCGACGCAGACTGTACCTATTCGATATTTTTACCCAACAACTAATCCGTACAGATTACGGATTACCAGCAACTATTTACAGATTACCAATAACTACCTAATACCAGTACTCCGTACCACAGCACAATCTACGAGTCTGACTGCGACTCTAGCCTACGACGACACCATATCACAACCGAGGCGAGACCAAGCGAATCAATTTCTTCTTCCCTCGCAAGCAAGGTTTCACAGAAAGCTTTGCCCGACAATGACCACCGGATGCTACGCCATTTCCACCTGACGCTAATTATTTACATGGCAGGTAGCCGCCGTTGCCATTCTCTGACTAACATGTTTGTCTAAAAGAGCGGCCATGCCGGTCTTGACAAGGCCGCCATCATTCGGTGGAGGGACTCGAGCAAGCTAAAGCTATTTAGGTTTGCAGGGCTCTTTTTGAGAAATCAAGAAGACGGTATTGAAGAGCAATGACAACAGATGAAGATGATGCGCCGCTTATTCCTACCGGGCCATGCCATGCATGCATTTTAGTTGGCTATGGATTGCAACCCTCGTCACCGTCCTGCAGAGCCACGCCACAAGCCACAACGCCCCTCCAGGCCTCGGGCCTGTGGGATTGGGGGTACGGATTACAGCAGATAACTAGAGGGTCGATAAGAAGCGGTGAAATCTCAGAAAAGGCTGCAAGAGCTGCAGCGGCGGCAACGCAGAGAAGCGACCCCGTTGCCCCGGTACATAGCACCAAAATGCCACTATGCACAATGACGGGAGCACACCCTGCAGGGCAGACCATGCCTTTGCCCCTCCCCTCAACGAGTCAACCGCCTTCCGTTACGAGCCAAGGCTTCTCAGATGAATGGAGCATCCGCAGCAATGCCCAAGCTGGGCAATCCCGACGACAGATCACTGCTGCAGCCCGGAAATCCATGTGGCCTACTCCGTACAATGCAGCCGTCCAAGGCGCAAGGCTGGAACCAGTCCGAGGGACCGACAAGAGCACACTGAATGTGCAAGCAGAAGGGGGATCCAAGATCGGAACCCCTTGCATCGAGCTGGCTGAAAGGACCCAAGTGATTCGGTCGTGTCTAGAAAATTGGTCATGTAACTTGATACCGGATAGTCAAATTGCCCGAGGAATTTCGACGCATGAACGTTAGCCAATCAAGCACCTGGAGTAACTAGGTCGTGGAAGAGCAAAACGACAAGTGGCAATGCCATCCACCATTCTTTCACTGAGGAGCCGATCGCTCGCTTCCTTGCCTCTGACATGGATGATGGCTCACAGCCTCGACTCCATCATTGTTCCAGAACTCGCGGGAGTGCGGGATTGGAAGCGCACTAGTCCCAAGCAGCCACAAGGACAAGGGCTCGAATTACCATGAAACTTCGGTGTGCCACACTCCGCCACTCAGATGGACTCGCCTCGGATGGAAAAGAGGCGAGGTGAATAAAGGAAGTATCACCAAGCGGAACCGGGGGGGGGGGGGGGGGGGGGGGGGGGGGGGGGGAGGG